>CAXKVW010001181.1:0-55718 GCA_964058825.1 Carex arenaria | reverse complement strand
AGAGAGAGAGGAGGAAGAATCGGGAGAGAGAGAGAAGCAGGAGAAGACGGAGAGAGAGATAGAAGGAAGAAGCGGGAGAGAGAGAGGGGATCGGCACTCAACTGGACCGTCCAGTTAAAATTTCAGCAACAATTAACGGTACTGGACCATCCATTTAAATTTTCAGCGACATTTTTTCATCAGATCATGCGCGAATTTAAGAACAAATCGGACGGTTTAAAACTTGATTGTATATATATGTGTATTTATATATATATTTGTATGAAGATGATACATGATACAATAAAGTTTTGTATTTTATTAAATTTTCATAATAGAAATTAGATGTATTCATTATTTTTTTTATTTCTTTTTCTTGTTTTGTAAAAGATTTTATCAAAAACACAAATTGAAATGTCAATGGCACTTTTTTATCAGTTTACTCAACCCGTACCGTATTCGAAAAGACAAGTAAGTGTAGAAAAAAAATTTTATTATCATAATGGGGCAGACATGAAAATGCCTCCACCCTACCCGTATCAAACCATTGACACTCCTATTTATATGTAATAATATAAACATATCATCTCGCGAGCTGCATGTGACACCATGTTCGTATTTAAGAATGAATTCAAATTGTCTCAAATTTATGTGTGATTAGTTTGTAATATCAATGCACACTCATCTCTGAACCTTGCAATTAATAGCGTAAATTGTGCCGATCAGGCCGGATCGAACATTGCTTCATGGAAATCATCAAATGTAAAAAAATTGCAGAAAATTTAAATATTTGCATCTACCAAGGTCTTTCCAAAAAATAATAAATATATTATATGGCTCCTTCATGGGAGATAGGAGTAGGTCCGATGGGCATCGGACCTACTTTTAGGTTCAATTAGCTTTAGAACCGTATGATTATTATTAAGATTGATGCGCACGGAATTGAAACATACTTGCACGGATTGTAATTACTTAGCACCGATCTTGATGCAATCGAATATTGGTCCTTTCATCCATCGAACCATCGGCATCGGACCTACTCTGAATTCCTTTCATGATAGCCACCAAGCGTGGAAAAGTTGCAGAGGCATATATTAAAAAAATGTGTGTGTGTATATATATATATATAAAAGAGGGTTTCCGTGTGTTATTTAATCACCAAGTCAAATTATATACAAATTAAGGCACTAACTCTCTGTCCGATATCCCATATCAAAAGTCCATCATCCCAACACAGTTTATTAATAGGATGCTTAACACCTCCTTGATTTTAAAAGTTTAATTATGTATACTGAAATTGAATTTTAATTTTTTTTTTATAGGTTTTCATCTAGTCGAACCACTTTATAAAAAATTAAATATTTATTTATAGCCTAGTGATTAGATCTTCACTTTGTAGTTATCGACTCTTGAGTTCAAATCTCAACTACCACATTTTAAGCTTCATCCCCTTCATTTCTAGTTCCCCCTAAGACAGAGTCACATGTACTTATCTTCAATTTATCTTCAATTAATCGTCCAACTTTTCTACTATTAAGCTGTTATTAGAAAAATTATATATATTTGCCTAGTGGGAGTAACTATGTATGGCACATTATTCTGTGTTGTTACACTATTCCGTTTGCAGCTGAACTGAATGATTTTTCTTTTCTCCAGAAGACAAGTCCAAAATTATAAATGATTTCGGCCCCACTCAGGCCTAAATAGCCCAAATTTTATCCCTTTTGAGGCTTACATCTTTCTCACAAGCTCAGCCCAATTTTAAGCACCAAATTTCACAATTCATGTGCTTGCATGATCCAATATGTTCTGCACGAATCTCATACCTCAAATTATCTGGCTCCCTGCTCTATTTAGGCAATGGACATACGCAAAATATGAGATATCACAGAGGATATGCACTCAAACTCATGAATTCGCATCGTCTGAGATAACTCATATTTTGGGCAACTTTTTGGGAATTATGAAGGAATTATGAACCGTTCAAATTCATTCCTCAAAGATCAAATAATGTTGGCCCTTTGCTCTGTCCCCAAATAGGCACCGGACACGTCATGTACGCAAAATAAGAGATATCTCAGACGATACGTGCTCAGAACTCATCCCGTGTCACTCCACAGTAATCTAAAATGTGCAATGGGCAGTGGTGCGATACAGATCCGACTCTGGTGCTTTTCTTAGAGAAAAGCACCAAGTTGCTTTTCCGATCCCAGCCATTCAAATTTTTAAATTTGCTTATCTCGATAAAGAAACTTTTCCATGCACAAATCTCCACGAATTTGAATGGTTGGGATCGGAAAAGTAGCTTGGTGCTTTTCTCTAAAAAAAGCACCAGAGTCGGATCCGGTGCGATACAAGACCAGCAAAACAAATATTACTCGTAAGAAAAATTAAACAAAATTTCATTTAAAATAAAAGAATCACAAAGGTGTGAAATAGTTTGCCTCCTTTCAGCTGGCTCACTATTTCTTTACTAAAGCCTATTGACCAAAGTGGGCCTTATTTGAAGTTAGGTACGGTTTAATCCCATATTATGGGTGTAGTATCTTACTTTTCGAGCAATACTAGGCCACTGTTCCAATTTAAAAAATTGATAATGAGACATAACATATGGCTAATTTTGGTTATAACATAAAATTAATCATAGTTTAGATCTAATTAAGATACTTCTAAGGAACGCAATGCCTAGCTTAATAAGATGTCCCTGTTACAACGTACGGACACAGTACTGGTTGGCTATTATTGAATTTAATTTGTATCGATACACTAGAAATTATCGTCCAAATTTACACAGGAGGGTTAAATCATGTACTAATTGTACAGATATGTTGATGAGAAATAGTTTCTGTTATTAAAGATCGATGCTCAATTTGATACTATTAATTGTAAAATAATATTTCTGGGCCCTTAAATTGAACTGCTAAGGATGTAGATACAATAGAATTAATGTACCTTAAAAAAAAGATGTGTTAAATTATTCTAAAACTAAAATGATCATAAAGATGCATGTAACATACATTAGTGTTTTTAAAATGTTCCTCTAACCATCTCACTTGCAAAATTTATCTTTTAATATCTCAGTTTTAATTAGAACTGAAATTTTAATTGTTCTGCCAGCCCTTTTAGATTATTGTGAGCGTTACACAAATATCACGCCCCTAATGACATGTACAGATGCTATCGTACGTCAAGCATAAATTAGGAAGAAAGTGTCATGGACAAATTAATTATTATACAAAACATGTAAAAAAAAATTGATAGATTTTACAGCTTCTAAAAGCATTATAGAAAACTAGCAGAAAGTGTGCTGATTAAAATTATATATTCAAAGAGAAAGATAAGTCATGGGTCATAACTGGATTCTCATACCTGAAAATCAAGAATAATTTTTAAATAGCATGATTATCATATTATCTTTTTTTTGTTTCATAAGTTCTATTATAATTAATTATAGATTTTCATATTATCTTTTTTTGAAGAAAAATAAGGGTCTAGCCCATATTTCATTCATTAGTGTTTGTTACATGAGTGTGTAACTGCCAATGAAAGTGAAAAAGCGCTCAAAACAGTTGAGCATAAATAAAGAAAGAAAAAACAAGGGAAAACTACAAATTAAAAGAAAATGAAAGGAAATGAAAGTTCTAAGCAACCAAAAGTGAAATAACAAAACAGTGAAGCTGTTGTGGGTGTATGTGTCGTGTTTCATATTATCTTTGATAGAACAATATTTTAAATGATGATTATTGATAGAAATTTTGTACGATAAATTTTCCTTTTGTTGTTCTCAAATTTATCCTTCAAAGATCTTTAAAACTGTTTTTATGTGTTCTGAATCATCTCAAATTTCTCCTTCAAAGATCTTTAAAACTATTTTTATGTGTTCTCATCTCAAATTTCGCCTTCAAATCTTTTAAACTGTTTTAATGTGTTCTGAATTTGGATTCACGCCGAATCGTAGGATTATCTGTTATGGTTGGAACAGATCCAAATTCATTTGAATTGGATTTTCCAGTGAATATTTATGATTAAATTATTCCACAGAGGTCTGCAGTTTCGAATCAGAACTGTTTTCTGACTTTAACCATTTAAATGTCAATTTCCAGAATTTTTTTTTAATTATTTATTTTAGGATTTAATATTTTACTGAATTTAAATTTATGATAATAAAGATCTAAAATAATTAAATAGTAAAAGTATGTATCATTTAGAAACAATATTAATTAGTAGTAAGTAAATAGCTTAGATTTAAGGTGCGGTGTCTCGGATAGGTCCGTTTTGGTTAAGTATTTATGTTTATTGTTGTTAGATCAGGTCTGCAAACTTTGTTTTGTCCAATTCCCTGTAGCGTTTATTGACTCATGTACTTCATTTAAATTTCAATAAAAATCATTTTGGCAGCAACTGGAAAGTTTCTCAAAAAATACAATACATGCCTCTCACCGGTGCTAAAAAAAACCTTGAACTTTGAATACTAAAAGAAACAAAGTAAAGGAAACCAATGATATATAATGCAGAGTTACAAGGTACTTCTGAATCAAACATCGTAGCAAATCATAAAAGCAAAAGATAGACAAGATAGGACACTAAAAGGATTAACAAACAAGAAAGACAAAAAAAAGATTAAAAAAAATATTACTCCTTCATAACATACATGGTGACACTACTTTTCTCTTGTTCAATTTAGAATCCCCAAATAGTACTGTGAAAGTTAAAGCATCAAGTGCTCGAGGGAACGTAGTAGGCATAAATTGCAAAGAAAGATTGTACCAATGTAAGAACTAGAAGTATGAAAGCAGCAACAAGAGAAATTGCTGCCCACGGATTGCTAAAGTAATCTCGAATCAATTTTGCTCGATGCCTGTTCCAGCTTGATTCACTGTATCTATTCACTTCCATGTATAACTCCGCCAAATAGTGTTCTCTCTCCCAAGAAGTATCTTCCGTGACCTGGTTGAGGAAACCTTCCGTGACCTGGTTGAGGAAACGAGCCAAGTCCTCTTCACTGCCTAGCCAGTTCTCAACAATTCCGCACTCTTGTAATATTGTCACATCATTTGGTGTGTTGATAAGATTATCTAAAAATGCTACAAACCTTGTAAAGGGTTTATTGTCTTTGCCATATTTGGAATGTTCAAATGCTAAAAGGTTTGCAAAAATAGGCTTAGTGTCATCGGTGATTTTTACTCTAGGAATTTTCAAGACACCATATTCAAATGATATGTCAAGGAAATGTTTCGGGTTACTCTTTTGTGTGAATTTTAGGCCCTTTTGTTTGAGCTCAGTGGCAGAAGGGATCACCACCGGAGATATATTCCTAGTACAATTCGGCAATTCCACTAACATTCTGAACTTAATACAACTTGTTTGGAACTCAGTGGTATGATCAAATGATTTGGAACTCAATACAATAGGTTTCTCGGGATTGGGCACTAAATAGTGGTAACAGAGATGGACCAAATGATGAATTTCCGAGGGAAGGTCTGGCATTATGCCTATGTCAATGGCCTTTGTTTGTACTCGGTACAAAAAACCGTGAGCAATGAATTTAAAAAAATTGATTCTAAGTTCTGGATTTAAACATCCAATCTCAAACAACTTCTCAACTATAAAGAAGGGAATTTGGTTCTCTAGAAGTAGCAAATCAAGATCTATGAACGTAGAATTCCAACCAATCTCAACAATAGAATTCCAATCTTGTAACCTTTTCATGTAGTACTCGAGCACGAAGCATCCGTCAAGCAGCATCATCTCGACAAATGCATCGCTGGAAAGATCATCAACCGTCTCATTGTAACACCTCCGTGTTCTCTCTTCTAGCAACTTCATCTCTGATATACAGAGGTCCAAACTTGTGCCCCCACGGGACAAGAAAGACTCCAAGAACCGCCATTTGTGCTCCTCCATGGCTTTGAGGCTCTTTTTACCGTGGTGGAATGGGCCGATGGAGATGACAGAGGGCTCGAAGAGGTTCTTCTTGCTTTGGGAAATGTTATGTGGTGCGCGAAAGATGATGAAGTTCTTTGCCTCATAGGTTTTGGTCCTGTCGATTTTCCGTTGCATTAATTCTAACAGAGGAGGGGCTTCTTCCATTATTTTTTTTGGTGAATGGAAGAGTTTTGGACTTTTGGTTCAACTTCAACAAAACGACCTTTGATATTTGTATTTATATTGATCATTAGTGTGGCCCCGTCACTTCACCATTTGCCTCCTCCATAATTAAAATTGTGCATGCATAACATTCATGCATAATAAATTAAAAATGCTACTTTTCAACAGAGCCTTGCATTATTGAAAAATCATTCCAAGTCAAACAGCGAGCCACGCACGAAATGCACAAAGAATTCAGAGAAAGTTAGGTTATCCTAAATTTATAACTAATTTGTTTCTTAACTAGTTAATTTAGGATATTGTGGTTATGGAACTAAGTTTATTTCATTATATATTTTTGCTTACTCTCTACTTCTTTTATTGATTAGAGGACACCTTTTATGATGAGTATCGCTAAGAGTAATTTAATCTACATTTATCATCATTTTATAACCCCCAAAGAAATGGTTCATAGTGACGTTTATAATTAATGGATATTGTATGAATAATTTATTGCTAGTCAGAACAATTATAACTTGTTTTCTGAATAATTAATGTTTCAAAAGTGAGCACCTTATCAAGATTTTGTTTTATCAATAACAATAATTTCTAGAAAACAATCTTAAATAAGTCAAGTAAATTTGATAATATGTTGAAATTTCAGAATACACAAGTTTTAGTTAATATTTGGAAATACGCCTTCATATGTTGAAATTTTATCATGGATTTAAAACAATAAAATCTGTAATCTAAAAAAATGAAAAGAATTATATATTTACACGCTAACAACATTTAGATCACTTTATAAGCAAAAGAAAATAGTTTGATCTAATTTAATAATGTTTACGAAGTTTATTTATATATAGCACCAGAAAAAATTTCTCAATTTTTGTAAGTGTTAGAATAATCTACACATATTAAAAAAAAATCCTGCAATAAGATATATATCATTCACCCTTTCACAAAACACAATATATTAGGCAACCATGCAAAGTTATGCATACAGTGAGTGTGAATTAAAGTTGTTAACTTGTTGACTTTTGACATAGCAGCAAGACTAACACCTTATTATTAGGGTCAACGAAAGTAAAATTAAATATCATTTCGCTGCATGTGACACCATGTTCTCATTTAAGAATGAATTCAAATTGTCTCAAAGTTATGCATGTGGGATTAGTTTGCGATATCTATGCATATAGGTGCGTTATAGTTCTATAATTTGGACTATAAAAGCTAAGCTATAAGATAAAAGTATGCTAATTCAGCTACGACCGCTATAACTGTAATATCCAACTGCTATTACCGCTACGTGCTATTGCTATCGCTATGCTACATGGGTTTTTTCTTTTGCTATTTACTTGGGCTTATGTGTCTATTTCTGATGCTACAAGATATGTTATGATGATTATGCTAAACCAAACTATATACTTCTGACCATATTTGTGATTTAGTCTCCCATTCTATATTAGAAAATGTTAAAATATTAATTCTTCATTTTACTTACTCTTCGTCTAGTATTTACTTGTAAAATTATTGCCGTTCAATTCATTAAAAGATAATTTTGATTGTTATAATATATAAAAGGTTCAAATAGGTATATTAACTTCATGACACATTGTAAAATTAATTGATTTTTGTCTATTATGATCTTTAATACTATGAAGTATTTACTATTAAAAAATGTTACCTTGTGGATCATTTCTATATTCTTTCTTATTTATTTAATTGAAAAAAAATAAAGACTTAAATTAGTTGTCATTTAGTTATTACATCAATTCTTCAATATTGATTACATTGATAGTTAGTAAAAATATAGAATATAATAAATTTTGAAAAGAAATAAGAAGTTGTATGATAGCTTCCGCCATAATGATGCTATTTGCAATGACTTTTTTTTTTCTCTCCGCAATGCTACTATAATTAATTATTATTTAGAACCATGAAGCACACTCATCTCTGACCCTTGCAATTAATAGCGTCAATTGTGCCGATCAGGCCGGATCGAACATTGCTTCATGGAAATCATCCAATGTAGAAACATTGCTGAAATTTTAAATATTTCCATGATGGCTCTTTCGTCTCAAACCTCCTGCAGCATCTGCCAAGATCTTTCCAAAAAATAATAAATAATGGCTCTTTCGTGGTAGCTACCAAGCGTGGAAAAGTTGCAGAGGCCTATATAATATATATATAGAGAGAGAGAGAGAGAGGCTTTCCGTGTGTTATTTAATTACCAAGTCAAATTATATACAAATTAAGGCACTCACTCTCTGTCCGATATCCCATCTCAAAAGTCCATCATCGAACTTCTTTCTCCACATTTATTCATAGAATTCTTAACACATCTTTAATTTTAAAAGTTTAATTATGTATACTGAAAGTTAATTGAATTTGAATTTATTTTATAGGTTTTCATCTAAGTTTAATTAGCCTCTTTATAAAAATTTAAATGGTTATTTATGGCCTACGGTTAGATTTTCACTTTGTAGTTGTGGAATCTTGACTGCAAATCTCACAAACCACACGACGTCCATTTTATTTTTAAAGTTTTATCCCCTTCTTTTCTAGTTCCGCCTAAGACACTAAGACAGAGCCTTCTTTTACTCAGAGTCACATGTACTTATCTTAAATTAATCGTCCAATTCTTCAACTATTAAGCTGTTATTAGAAAAATTATATATATTTGCCTACTGGGAGTAACTGTTTATGGTATGGTACATGCATATTACGAAAGAGCTAGCTCCTGCATTTATACCTTTTTACCTCTAAAATATATTTGCGCTTATACATGTACGTTCTGTGTTGTTGCACTATCAATCTTCTTTAGCATTTGACTTGTGCTGAAGTAGATGTGATGCAGGCAGCTGAGCTGAATCATTTTTCTTTCTCCAGAGGACAAGCCCAAAATTATAAATTATTTCAGCCCGACTCAGGCCACTAAATAGCCCAAATTTTAGCCCTTTTAAGGCTTACATCTTTCTTACTAGCTTAGCCCAATTTTAAGCACCAGATTTCACAATTCATGTGCTTGCATGATCCAATTAATACTTCGTAACTGCATTCAGAAAAAAATTAATCAGTGATTTTGGCTACTGGATTGTTTGATTGATGAGAACCGGATAGCTTTACGGGGAGAACTAGGGAACCTGATCCGTTGCTCTTCTCGTAGAGTCAACTGGTAACATAAATAGATTGATAAGTTACTTTTTAATTATTATTTTTTTACAATTAACTTTATACTGAATTAATTTCAAAATATATAAATTTGACATGGAAATACATCATTTGTGAAGTAAATCAGTTTTAACAGTTCGAATTGTCGTTTAAAATTAAACTTACCAAAAACATTGATGAGCTTATGAACACCCTAATCCTACACTACTCTAGGTTTTATATGGCTATCAAGATCCGCACTTATAACCTAATCTGGACGAAGGATGAAGGTAGTGGTGCATTTAATCGATAGTTGTGCAATGGGCACATCAGTTGTGCAAAATATGAGATATCTCAAAGGATACGCATTCAAACTCATGAATTCGCATCGTATGAGAGAACTCATATTTTGGGTGACATTTTTAGAATTATGAACCGTTCAAATACATTCTGCACGAATCTCAAAGATCAAATAATGTTGGCCCTTTGCTGGACACGTCAGTCACGCGAAATATGAGATATCTCAGACGATACGCGCTCGGAACTCATTCAGTGCACTCCACAGTAATCTCAAATATGCAATGGGCAGTGGTGCGATCCAAGACCAGCAAAACAAATATTACTTATAAGAAAAATTAAACAAAATTTCATTTAAAATAAAAGAAACACAAAGGTGTGAAATAGTTTGCCTTCTTTCAGCTGGCTCACTATTTCTTTAATAAAGCCTATTGACCAAAGTGGGCCTTATTTGAAGTTAGGTACGGTTTAAGCCCATATTATGGGTGTAGTATCTTACTTTTCGAGCAATACTAGGCCATTGTTCCGATTTAAAAAATTGATAATGAGAGAAAGGAGAGGTAACACAGTTGGCTAGAAGAATAGTCTTAGGATTGTTGGTTACTCAAAGGTCGAGAGTTCAATTCCTCCTCACGATTTTGCAGCTTCTGTGAAGATTTTCAAAAATAAAAAATTGATAATGAGACATAACATGTTATGGCTAATTTTGGTTATAAATTAAAGAAAATCATAATTTAGGTCTCAATTAAGATACTTCTAAGGGACGCAATGCATGCCTGCTTTAATAATATGACTCCAACGTACGGGTATGATAATGGTTGGCTATTATATGGTTACACTAGAAATTATCCTTGAAATTTACACAGGAGGGATAAATTGTGTACTAATTGTACATATTTTTTGATGTGAAACAGTTTCTGTTATTAAAGATCGATGCTCAATTTGATACTATAAAATGTAAAAAAAATGTTCTCTTAAAATTCAACTGCTAAGGATATAGATACAGTAGAATGTACCTTAAAAATTAGATGCATGTGTTAAATTTATTCTAAAACTAAAATGACCAGAAAGGTATACCTAACGGACATAAGTGCTTTTAATATTTTCCTCTAGCGATCTTACTTGCAAAATTTATCTTTTTAAATATCTCAGTTTTAATTAGAACTGAAATTTTAATTGTTCTGCCAGCTCTTTTGTATTTTAATGAGCGCTACACAAATACCACGCCCCTAAAGACATATATAGATTGTATCGTACGTACGTCAAGCATAACATGGACTAATTAAGCATTATACAAAACATGTTAAATTTTTTTTGATAGATTTAACAGCTTATACAAACATTATAGAAAACATAGAACAAAGTGTGTTTTTTTAAATTATATTAAAAGTATAAGTCATGGGTTAATTGGATTCTCATATCCCAAAATAAAGAATAATTTTTAAATAGCATGATTATCATATTACGTTTTTTTGCTTTCGTAAGTTGTTTTATAATTAATTAGATTTTTTATATTAACATTGATAGAACAATACTTTAAATGATGATTATAAATTGATAGAAATATAGTACGGTAAATTTTATTTTTGTTGTTCTCAAATTTCGCCTTCAAAGATTTTTAAAACTGCTTTTATGTGTTCCAAATTTGGATTCACGCAGAATATGAAAGTGGTAGGATTTTCCAATGAAAACTTATGATTAAATTAGTCCACAGTGGTCTGCAATTGCGAATCAAAACTATTTTCTTACTATAACTAATTAAATGTCAATTTCCATATTTTTTTAATAAATTATTAAATTCGGATTTAATATTTTAATGAATTTAAATTGAAGATAAATAAAGATCTAAAATATTTATTATTTAGAAACGATATTAATTAAAGTTAGTAACTAAATAACTTAGATTCAAGGTCCAGTGTATTTATCTCAGATAGTATTTATGTTATTGTTGTTAGATGAATTGTGCATATTGATAGCGATCAAAACATATCTATTTATAGGTCTGCAAACTTTGTTTTGTCCAATTCCCTGTAGCGTTTGTATTGACTCAGGTACTTTATTTAAATTTCAATAAAATCACCTTGGCAGCAATTGACAAATCCAAGTTTCTCGAAAAAGACAATGCATGCCCTGTGACCGGTGGTGAAAATAACCTTGAACATTGAATAATAAAAGAAACAAAGGAAAGGAAACCAATGATATATATAGTGCCGATTTACAAGGTACTTCTGAAGAAAACTTCTTAGCAATTCATAAAAACAAAAGACAGACAAGATAGAACACTAAAAGGAATGACAAACAAGGAAGCAAAAAAAATAATTAACAAAATAACTCTTCCTAACATACATGGAAATGCCACTTTTCTCTTGTTCAATTTAGAAGCCCTGAATAGTACTGTGAAAGTTAAAGCATCATGGCCTCGGGGGATGGATGTAGGCAAAAATTGCAAAGAAAGATTGTACTAATGTAAGAACTAGAAGTATGAAAGCAGCAACCAGAGAAATTACTTTCCACGGACTGCTAAAATAATCACGATTCAATTTTGCTCGATGCTTGTTCCAGCTTGATCCAATGTATCTGTTCACTTCCTTGTATTATTCCACCAAATAGTGATCGCTCGGAACAAAATTACCTTCGGTGACTTGGTTGATGAAGTTAGCCAACTCCTCTTCACTGCCTAACCAGTTCTCAATGATTCCGCACTCTTGTAATATTATCACATCATTTGGTGTGTTGACAAGTTTATCCAAAAATGAACTTAGTGTGACTATCGATTGCTAGTCTAGGGATTTTGAGGACACTATATGTTCGCACAAAAGTGTACTATAAAGTTTCAGTACAGCAAGCTGTATCTTTTAAACCTCGATTCTACTTCTGATTCGGACTGCAAGTGCACAATCCTATCCTTGGTAATATCGGGTATCGATCCACAGGACGGTTCAATAACTTAACTAGACCTCTACTTAATTTATCACAAGACTAGAAGTGTTTAAAGGGGTTGAATTGGTTGAAATTTTGGTTGATGATAATATAAGATTGCAAATAAGCTAAACTGGAGTTTAAAAAATAATTAAAACAAGCATTTCCTGGGTTTCTGACTTTGTCTGCAACTCTGCCTCTTGCCTGACACGACCCGTGTACTCTCGTATACGACCCCTGTCACACGGCCCGTGTAGTATCCTACACGGTCCGTGTCAGACTCGAGTGAAACTGTAGTTGTCTGGTTTCTGTGCTGATTGATTCCGTATAGGGTGAACTGACCATACCTGATGTTTCTAAACCTCAACTCTTATTTGTTGACTTAATAAACTCGATAATGGAAATACAATTCAATCCTCTTAGAGTTCTAACCTAAACTCTCGTTCGTTGGTTTGAATGACCTAAGTTACTTGTTTGATTTACTAAAGGTATTCACAATCTCTCGATTGCTGAAAAGTTCACCTCTCGGTTACTAATTAGTCTTCCCTCTCGGTTCATCGACTTATCTCAAATACCTTGGTCTGGTTGTAAGATCAAATTGGACGCAGTACCTTGTTAGACGTGGCCAAGCCTAATGGTAAAAACCAAATAATAATCGAACAACGCAGATAAGCAATAAAAATCATACGCAAACAAGAAAATACAAAACATCGCACATAATCAAACAACTATCAAATAAACAGAGTATTCGACTACATCGTATCCCCAAGAAGCTAAAGAAATTACTCAAACATGGTTTCTAAAACAGAAAAATAAAAGCCAGATAAACAATTCATTGCAAAGACCGAAAATATGAAGAAAGTTCGTCGGAATCTCTCGATTTCCTCCTCTCTTCTTCGTCTCCAAGTTGGTTGTTGTAAAACTCTCCTTCGATTCGTCTCTGTATGATTGGATACCTTTCTGGCCCAAGGGGTCGTCCTTTTTTACTCCATAACCGCCCTCTTTTAATTAGGCATCAATCTGAAAACTTAGATTAACTGCCAGATTTGTCTGACAAGGGCCGTGTAAGAGTTGACAAGGGCCGTGTCAGAGTTGACAAGGGCCGTGTGCCTGTGTCTCTTGTCCGGGTCGTGCAGCGCTAGCATGAGAGGTCGAGTAGGGTATGACACGGTCCGTGTGGATTGTGACTCGGCCCGTGTGGGAAGTCCAGATTGCTGGATTTCACCATTTCTTCGCCCGTTTCCTACAATAAACAAACAAAAGCACAGCAGTACCATATTCTATAGATAATCAATGCAGTAAACATGATTTTACTGTTTTGGACATAGGTTTTGGTACAAGATTAGGTCGGAAATGTAGCTAAAATAACGAGATATCAAATCCCCCCAAGCTGAAATCTTGCTTGTCCTCAAGCAAAAATAACAACTTTGGCCCAAATTGGTCATTTAAACTACCTAAATGTAAGATAACTTTCTAAATGCGAAAAGTTCTATGAATTGTTTGTGTCAGAGTTCTCGTGAATCATTTTGACTACAATTTAGGCTTTCCTTAAGCTAATTTCGATTCACTCCACAAACTGACCACTTAGCTTCAAACTCTGAGATGCTTTGATATACTTTAATATTAATTACCCGAACCTATCGATATTAAGTTTTAAGCTGAAGACATATCCTCGTTTGTGGTGATTTTGACTATTTTGCCCTTAAGTGTGTTGGTATATGCAAATAGAGCTCAAAGGCATCCAATTGGATTTCACCAGTACTCTTTTTACTTTTGGGAGACGAGCTCAAAGGCGCCTCGAAGGGCTTATTGCCAGTACTCTTATTTTCTCCATCTTTTCCAAATTATTTTCATTTGCAAACACCATGAATACACACATCCAATGGTATTCTTTCATACCATTGGATATCACAATATTTTATTCAAAAATCCCCATTTCCTTATTGTGTAAGGTACAGTTCAGAATTCAAGTATTTTTCTCGATATGAACGGGTTTTCATCAATAACAAAGAACAATCTCTTCCTAGTCAGTTTTGGGAGTCAATTTATGGTGTTAGTTTCAATCAACCCAAGGTTAGTTTAGTCATGGCCAAAATGTTTCACTAAGGTCCAGATTCAAACAATTCACGAAAAATTTCGCCTAAAATGCAAACGAAAGTAAACTATAATACAAACAAGAAATAAACATGACCTAAAATGCAACTAAACAGATAGAGACTCCCCCTCCCCCCCCCCCCCCCCCCCCCAAGTTTCGTCTTAGCATTGTCCCCAATGCTTAAAGACGTATAAATAAGGAGATATAAAAGCAAGGGATAGGGAAAACAGACCTGCTCAGTATGGCGGGGAGTGAGAAGAAGGAGAGCTCTCAGATGAGGGTGTAGGTGTGGCTGAGCGCACGGATGATGGCGTGGAGTGAGAAGAAGGAGAGCTCTCAGATGAGGGTGTAGGTATGTGCTTAGGCGAAGATATCTGGGCTCGACGAGCTGCCTGCATGCGGTCTTGATTCCTCTTGCTGCGACGCTCCTGATTCATTGTGTGTTCTGTCAAGGGGTGACACGGACTGAGTGGATTGTGACACGGACCGTGTTGCTTGAGCTGTGGCTGATAATGAGAATGACACGGGCCGTGTAGATGTTGATACGGACCGTGTGAAGCAAGGGTTTGAACTAGGGAGATCAGCGTCAATGGCAGAGGAAAAGGAGGGAGTGCAGAGGCGCTCGGTGATCTCGGTACTGTTTTGGTACTGAGGTATCTCTAAAGGAGAAGGAGAAAGAAGAGAAGGGTATGAGAAGGAGAAATGATGGAACGGTGTGGGTGTGTTTGTGACGCGGACCGTGTGGGTTATGACACGGACCGTGTGATCTATTTCCTGAGCCTAAAGCATCTCTCCTTTTAACTTCTAAACTGAAAATCAGAATAACGAAAAATGCAAGCAAGATAATAAAACAGAAACTAAAGCAAAACGATAAAAAGTTAATAATGCTAGAAAATTAAAAGTGACTTGGGTTGCCTCCCAAGTAGCGCTTGTTTTAGGTCTCGAGCCTGACCGTATTTCTGTTAGGATTCCTGCGATGGAGAAAAACAAAATAAAGGATACAAGTTAAAATCTAGAATTAAAATAAAATAAGCAAAAAGTCTAGAAAAACTAAATGATGCCGTCCCCGGCAACGGCGCCAAAAACTTGTTCGCACAAAAGTGTACTACAAAGTTTCAGTACAGCAAGCTGTACCTTTTAAACCTTGATTCTACTTCTGATCCGGACTGCAAGTGCACAATCCTATCGTTGGTAATATCGGGTATCGATCCACAGGACGGTTCAATAACTTAACTAGACCTCTACTTAATTTATCACAAGACTAGAAGTGTTCACAGGGGTTGAATTGGTTGAAATTTTGGTTGATGACAATATAAGATTGCAAATAAGCTAAACTGGAGTTTAAAAAATAATTAAAATAAGCGTTTCCTGGGTTTCTGACTTCGTCTGCAACTCTGCCTCTTGCCTGACACGACTCGTGTCCTCTCGTACACGACCCCTGTCACACAGCCCGTGTAGTATCCTACACGGTCCGTGTCAGACTCGAGTGAAACTGTAGTTGTCTGGTTTCTGTGCTGATTGATTCCGTATAGGGTGAACTGACCATACCTGATGTTTCTAAACCTCAACTCTCGTTTGTTGGCTTAATAAACTCGATAATGGAAATACAATTCAATCCTCTTAGAGTTCTAACCTAAACTCTCGTTCGTTGGTTTGAATGACCTAAGTTACTTGTTTGGTTTACTAAAGGTATTCGCAATCTCTCGATTGCTGAAAAGTTCACCTCTCGGTTACTAATTAGTCTTCCCTCTCGGTTCATCGACTTACCTCAAATACCTTGGTCTGGTTGAAAGATCAAATTGGACGCAGTACCTTGTTAGACGTGGCCAAGCCTAATGGTAAAAACCAAATAATAATCGAACAACGCAGATAAGCAATAAAAATCATACGCAAACAAGAAAATACAAAACATCGCACATAATCAAACAACTATCAAATAAACAGAGTATTCGACTACATCGTATCCCCAAGAAACTAAAGAAATTACTCAAACATGGTTTCTAAAACAGAAAAATAAAAGCCAGATAAACAATTCATTGCAAAGACCGAAAATACGAAGAAAGTTCGTCGGAATCTCTCGATTTCCTCCTCTCTTCTTCGTCTCCAAGTTGGTTGTTATAAAACTCTCCTTCGATTCGTCTCTGTATGATTGCATACCTTTCTGGCCCAAGGGGTCGTCCTTTTTTACTCCATAACCGCCCTCTTTTAATTAGGCATCAATCTGAAAACCTAGATTAACTGCCGGATTTGTCTGACAAGGGCCGTGTCAGAGTTGACAAGGGCCGTGTGCCTGTGTCTCTTGTCCGGGTCGTGCAGCGCTAGTATGAGAGGTCGAGTAGGGTATGACACGGTCCGTGTGGATTGTGACTCGGCCCGTGTGGGAAGTCCAGATTGCTGGATTTCACCATTTCTTCGCCCGTTTCCTACAATAAACAAACAAAAGCGCAGCAGTACCATATTCTATAGATAATCAATGCAATAAACATGATTTTACTGTTTTGGACACAGGTTTTGGTACAAGATTAGGTCGGAAATGTAGCTAAAATAACGAGATATCACTATATTCAAATGATATGTTGAGCATATGTCTCGGCTTGCTCTGTTGCTTCAATTTCAGGCCCTTTTGTTTGGGCTCAGTGGCAGAACGGATCACCATCGAGGATATATTACCGGTAGAATTTGGCAATGGCACTGATGAGCTTCGAGAAGTCGAATGAGCAGATCTTCCTCTGAGCACCCGTGAACGAAAACGGTGAAGCAAACCTTTGATAAATCTATTGGGGCTGAACATTCTGGTAAGATCAAATGGTTTGGAACTCGATACAACTGGTATCCCTGGGTTGGGCACTAAATAGTGATAACAAAGATGGACTAAATGATGAATTTCAGCTGGAGGGTCTGGAATTTGAGGAATTTCAGCTAGAGGGTCTACAATTATGGAGTCTATGGTGTTTGAAGTTTCTGCTGGAGGGTCTCGAAATATGAAGTCATTGGGAAACAAAAAACAAGCAATGTATTTAACAAAATGTATTCTAAATTCTTGTTTAAAACCCATCAGCTCGTACAATTTGTCGACTATAAAGAAGGGAATTTGGTTCTCTTGAAGTACCAAATCACGATTTATGAAATGACAATTCCAGCCACCCTCAAGAATTGAATTAAAATTTCCTTCCATAGCTTTTAAGAAGTACTCGAGCACGAAGCATCCGTCAAGCAGCATCATCTTGACAAATGCACTGCTGTCAAGATCATGAAACGTCTCACTATAACACCTCCGAGTTCTCATTTCTAGTAACTTCATCTCTGATATACAGCAATCCAAACTTATGTCAGTCCCACGGGACAAGAAATCCCATAAGAACCGCCTTTTTTGTTCCTCCGATGCTTGGAGGTGCTCTTTACCACGGTGGAATGGGCAGATGGAGATGACAAAGGCTCAAAGAGATTCTTCATGCTTTGGAAAATGTCATGTGGTGTGCGAAAGATGGTGAATTTCTCTGCCTCGTTCGCATTGCCCCCTAATGTGTCGAGTTCACGTTGCAGAGAGTCTTTGAGATCTACAACTATCTGGGCTTCTGACAGAGGAGTGGCTTCAAGTTGCATTGATTCTGAGATTTCTGACAGAGAGGCTTCGTTTGTTTTACCCCTGTTGATTTTACGTTGCATTGATTCTGATAGAGGAGGGGATTCGACATCTTCTATGTGGGCTTCTTCCATTAATAACATTTGTATTTATATTGATCATTAGTGTGGCCCCATCACGCTGAGCTGGAAGATAGGACCTTCACCAGCTCTCTTGTAATTATTGTGCATACATAACCCCAAAATTTTTATTAATCGAAATTAAATAAAAAATATCGGAAAAGAGGAGAAATAGCAAAAAAAAATTGAAATATAAGTAGAATGGATTAAATAATGAATAATTATATATTACCCCGCAGGCTCATCCCCGCTTTATCCCCGCAAATTATAAAAAGGAAAGTCGCTTCCAATTTGTTGACTAATTAAGCCGCAAATTCTAAAAAGGAAAGTTGTTCCCAATTTGTTGACTAATTAAGGAAAGTTGCTTCCAATTTTTTTGTCTCTTTATTAAGGAAAGTTGATATTTATTTAAGGAATGTTTCTACTAAAGAATAAGATTATTCTAAAAAATAGTGTTTAATTCTGTAATTAAAATTATATTTTATATGAAAATTCAATTTGAAATTTTTTATAAATGATTTAAATTTAAGACTTACATTGCTAAAGTTAAATATTAACGTTTCTAAAGTTAAATACTAACATTCCAAAAGTTAAATACTAATGTGCATAAAGTAAAATATTAAGATATATGATGTTAAATAGAATCCATGCAACTTATTTATAATTTTAGAGATTAATACTTTTGATTTTAAAGATAAATAATAACTTTTATAATGTTAAATACTAACGTTCCTAAAGTTAAACACTAACATTCCTAAAGTTATATACTAAGGTGTATAAAGTTAAATACTAAGATATATGATGCTAAATAGAATCCATACAACTTAATTATAATTTTAGAGATTAATATTTTTGACTTCAAAGATAAATACTAACGTTCATAATGTTAAATACTAACATTCGTAATGTTAAATACTGATGTGCGGGGACGATATCAAATTATTTTGTCATTTTTTGCGGAGACAAAGATTGTGTCGTTGTTGGACGCGGACGGTTAAATACTCCAATGAATATAGTTAAATACTTGTTCAATGCACTATTAATACACTAAAAATTGAAGTTAAATACTGCAGGAAATTTAAACCATCAAATGTCGGAATCTAATTTTTTTGTCTTTTAGTGCGGGGACGCGGCGACAAATATATTATTTTTTTTCTCTTTTAATGCGGAGATGAGGGGACAGATATTGTTTCGCTGTTGGATAGACAGTTAATACTTCAATGAATAAAGTTAAATACTTGTTTGATGCAATATAAATACACTGCAGATATACGGTAAATACTACGCGGAACCAGATTTTTTTGTCTTTTAGTACGGACTTTTTTGTCTTTTAGTGCGGGGATATGGGGGGGGATGGAGGTGCGGGGACAGTTATCTAGATCCGTAAATAATTCCATCCCGTGGGACAAGTTGTATTATCACTCGGCCCATTCCAAAAAAAAAAAAAAAAAAAGTGCTTTGCGATCTTGACCCCATTCAACTTATATGTGCTAACTCTAGTAAGAAGTCCGTATTTTTGGGTGCCAGACGGGATGGTTTAACCTGTTCGGATTTTTTTTTTTTTTTGCTGTTGAAATCGTTTAGTCAGTAGACCGAGTGATTAAGTGGGATGGGATAATTTAACCCATCTCTTATTTTCTGATTTTTTTTACTTAATTTCGATTAATAAAAAAATGGTACGTAACCTTCATGCAAAAGTAAATAAAAATGCTACTTTTCAACACAGCCCTTGCATTATTGAAAAATATTTCCTGAAATAAAGGCATAACAGTGAGCCACGAGTTGCCTAAGGAATTCAGAGAAACTTAAGTCTTCCTAAATTCATAACTAATTTTTTTCTTAATTAATTAGTTTTTGGAGAATGTGGTTCTCGAAATAAATTTCTTTCACGATATATTTTTGCTTACTTCCGCTACTAGAATCCCCAATATTAGCAACAGTAGGATTTCGATTGTAGCAACGGCATGCCCTTGCTACAAGTCCCAAAAACGCCATTAGCGAGCGCTGCGGTTGCAATAACCACCGTTGGTTAAAGCCCCATTGCTAATACTTAGATTCAGATTTGTTGCTAGGGCTTACGCTTGTAAATATTCTTGTCCAGGGAATCCGCAAGCAGAACGCTTGCTAATACATTGATTTTTGGCGCCCAACTAAGTATTAGCAAGGTTATGTTTTCTGGGTCCCACTAAGTATAAGCAAGAATATGTATTGTAGGCCCCACAGAGTATTAGCAAGGATATAATTTGTAGGTCATATATTATTTGCAAGGATATTCCACGTGGGTAACAAGGGTATCCAGCGTGCGTCCCTTTGGGTTATTAGCAACCGTGACTCTTGTGGGACCCATCGGGTTATTAGCAAGGTAAGTGTGAGTGGATCCCACATGATTATTTGCAAGGTTAGCCCGCATGGGTCCCAGGGGGTTATTAGCAAGGTTAGCTTGAGTGGGCCCCTTGTCTTCTTTGCAAGGGTGTTTAAAGACACCTTATATATTTCAGCCATCCTATACAAATGCAACCAACAAAAAAATGCGAGCTTATATGCAAAATATGATATTTATTGTATTGTTGTGTTTCAAAACTAATTCATCAGAAAAATATATCATTAAAATCTACAAGTATATCTAATGTTAGACTTATTTTGCTGTCAAAATGAAATGCATATACTACGAAATGAAGTAAAGCAATGAATTTACATATCGTCAAAGAGGTAAAATGAAGTAAACAATAAAACATATGGGTGTCCACATTACGAAAAGCAAAACTATTTCACCATCCTTGTCTTTCCATTATGCTCTACTTCTTTCGAATAATAAATCTTCAAATTTACAAAAGAGAAAATAAAATCAAAAGGAAAAGGTACCCCAGAAACGAAAGGAATAAAAGTAATGAAAGAAATTTTGTTGTCAAACAACATTCTCCAACTATCGCCATTCTGATCTCTCTTTCTCTTGAGCCCTTTATAAGGGCATGCCAGAAGAACTGTAGCGCTGAATTATTCCAAGAAAATTCGACAATACTTTGTCATTAGTAGAAATTAATTAGTCAATTAATTTTTTCATGCGTATAATTAAAATTTACAATATATTACAAAAAAAGACCAAAATAAATTATTAACAAATGTTTTAAAGCTACAAATGGAATGAAATTGCAGCTTAGGCAAAGTCAGAGAGACCGTAATTAATTGAGTACATTTTGAATGATAATAATTGATTAATCAGGATGCGCCAGTAGTACTGTACAATAATTTGATATGTTTGTATTAATAGTAATTCAGTATATTTGATAGTTTTATATTTTTTATTTAAACTTGTTATTTGGAAGAAAGTTGTATATTTTTTTATTTAAACTTGTTATTTGGAAGAAAGTCGTTAATTAAATGACCACGTAATTAATGAGCAATATTGTTGATTCCGTTTTGTTTCTCTATATTGTTGGCGTTGTAAATGAACGGACTGTTGGATGGATTTGAAGTAGTTTTAATCATGCCACTGAACATGATGTGACAATGGTATTTATTCTGTTGTGTATCTCTCTTATCTTATTATATATTTTCATCTGACTTGATTTAGTAAGATGTCAAAATAGTAGATTATTTTTTATAAGTTATATTAAGGAGGAAGAATGTAGTATTTTAGTATAGGAGTATTTTAGGGGGTGTCATTTATTGGGTTATATTTTTAGAGATTTATGTTGCTATAATATTTTGTCTCTTAACATTTTGTCAAGAATACAATTAGACTTCCTCATAACATTTTGTCTTTTATTTCTGACCTCTTCATCAAAATCCTAACATATTCACTATTTATTAGAGAACTAAAAATATTTAATGAGTAAAAGTAAGTACGGATATGAAATCCTGCACATAACCCATATTTTTAATAATACAAGACAGCCGATTATCCCTACATACCACTAAATCTCAATTTTAAATGCTATTTTCAGAAATGCTACATATACAAGAAATTTTTACCACAATAATTTAGCCCCAGCAAAGATGAAGAAATATGAAGAATAAAACATATGGGTGTCCCCATTATGAAAAGAAAAAGCATGTCACCTTTTCCTCGTCTTTCCATTATGCTGCACCTCTTTCGAATAATTAAATCTTCAATTTTACAAAAGAGAAAAGAAAAGGTACCAATAAACGAACAGAATAATTAATCTTTGATCCTAGCAATATTATTGAAGACAAGGGATACAATTACACCATTTTAAGGTGACACATCTTGACACCATATGTTTATAAGTATTTTTGTAATTTAAAAATCTAAATAGTCAATATCAATCATTAAACATGATTTTCATACTAAAATATGCATGCTTGGAGATCAAATTTTACAATTTTTTTTAAATTTTTTATTTTATTTTTAGAATTTATTAAAATCGTTGTTTTTCAATGGTCCAGAACTGTTTGAAAACAACAAAATACTAAAAAAAAAAATTCCAAATAATGTAAAATTTTGTCTCTAAGCACATTTTAATATGGAGATCATGTTTAACAATTCGGATTGACTATTTGGAATTTGAAAGCACAAAAATGACTTATAAGCATATGGTGACAAGATGTATCACCATAAAATGATGTAATTGGGTCCTCATTATTGAATTATGGTTACTTATTTATTTGGATAGCATGTCTTTGAGATTGACATTGTTTCTAATGTACAGTAAAGAAAAGAAAATAAGTGACAAGAGATTTAGGTAGAATTGAAAAATAAAATTTATTATCAAATGTTTTTCTTATACCATCAAAGATAATACCCTGGTTTTATACAAATGAATTGGACAATTATTATTATTTGCTATTTGAATATTTTTCATTTTCAGAACCGTCCAGCGCACTTCCGTGCGTGAATTAAAGAGAAGTTTGGGCTGGGCTTGGTCGTTATTGAGCTAATGGGCCATAACATGGATTCCTAAGTCAATAGGACTCATCTAAAATGGGCTTACTCCATTCATGTATGGGGCATGCTATTGCTGGAATTTGTCCAAAATTGCGATGACAAGTGGGGATATTGTTCCAGTTTAGTCAAATTTTCAAGTGACCGTGATGCTTTTTCATGAGGAGTGAGAGTTATTAATTATTATGGGAGAGCATCTTAATTAGGAACCAATAAGCTTAATTTGAGTTTTTTTTTTCTACCAGCGTAATTTTGGTGCATAGTTCCTTTTGATTCACATTAGGACTAGTTAACTTGATATTCTGAATTAACTATTTTAAGAGATGATATTGCCACATCTTTATTTATTTTCCAGAATGCAGTGAAATATTTAAATAAAATCACAAAGATATGTATTATAACTTATAAGAGCCTCAAGAGATGATCATCACTAAAATCACTAAAATATGTGGGTGGCCCTAGAATTAATTTTTTTTCTTTCTAAATTTTCAAAAGTTCAATTTTCTGTGTCTTTCACATCTTTCTGTCTCTAGTCTTTCAATTTTCTTAAGCTGCAAAAGGGTATGCAGGAGAAAGGCCTTAGAATGCGAGGAAACAAAAATTGAGCCATACAAGCTTATGTTAGGTGGCCCTGTGACACCAGAGTTTGAAAACTCAGTTAAAACTAATTTTGAGATAATAAAAGCGTTACAAAACTGATGTCGCAATTTTTTTATTTCTCTGATGAAATAGTGCATGTCGAATTATTTACGTAATTCTTTTAGACTTCACTACTACAGAATATGGTGATTGTACACGGATAAATCACGAAGAGCTACACGGATTTTCAGCAGTGTAGAATATTAGGGTGTAGGAATGTCCCATCTTTTGCAAACGGATATTTATCCGTGTGCAATTATCAACAATCTACACGGATTTCTACTTAAAAGCCGTGTAGAAATCCAACTAGAGCTACACGGTTTTTTAATAAAAAATCCGTATAGGAATATCAACATTCCTACATGGATTTTTAAGTAAAAATACGTGTAGAATTGTTTCCTACACGGATTTTTAAATAAAAATCCGTGTAGGAAGGTTGCTGAACCGTTTTTTTTTTTTTTTTTTTAAAGCTAGCCAGTAATTATATATTTCAGATTGAATATACATAATCTTTTGCAAAAATAAATTTATAGCATTTTGTATATGCATAGCCTTTTGCAAAAATAAATACATAGCCATTTGCAACATATATATATACATAGTCTTTTTTACATGCAATCCCATGTGATCTAACACATAACATACACTTCTCAAGATCCAATACAATGTTTGTATAAACATTATGTCCTTACAACTTAGCAACCATGTGATCAAGGTTTGGGCCAAATTTCCATAAGTTGGGCTCATGTTGCCAAAACTCATGCCTATGATCTACTCTAGCACGAAATTTCATACATACTAAGTTGTATTAGATCCAACATATCAAAAAGGAAGTTTGCATGTGATCCATGACATGATGTATCTTGGTTAAAGGTCTCCAACAATATTGCATCTCCAATAAAAAATACAAGGATCAACATATTAATTTGTGCATACATACATACATCATAGAGAATAAAAATTCTCAATTAAAATTTATACATAAAATTAATTGAACCTGTATGGCTTTTATACGAACCACTGAAAATCAATTTCGTAAGAAAAAAATTATTGCATCTTATATGAATTTATGGAGGGAGGGTGGCGAAGAGGATAGTAACAAACCAAGGCGAAGATGACAGTAACCAACCAAAACCCTATAAAACTGAAAAGAAAAATAAAAGAGAAATAAGCAATAATAAGTAACAGAAAATTAGATAACCTTAGCAAGATAGAGAGGAGAAAATAACAACTTCAAATATCTCAGATCCCAGTTGTGCTACGAGCTGAAATCAGACCAATATTTTAATACAGAGATAGAGAGAGAGAGAGAGAGAGTATTATAAAATCAAAACGGCGTTGGAGGGAAAATGCCTTTTTATATAACCAAAACCCTAAAACTACCTTTCTACACGGATTTTTCACTATAAATCCGTGTAGCTCTCTAGCCTTTTTATATTGTTATTTAAATAATAATCCGTGTACAATAATCCCTTCCTACACGGATTTTTTAATAAAAATTCGTGTAGCTCTCTATCATTTCTACACTGTTATTTAAACAATAATCCGTGTACAATAACCCTTTCCTACACGGATTTTTTAATAAAAATCCGTGTAGCTCTCTCACCATTCCTACACGGATATTTAACTAAATATCCGTGTAGGAAATGTAAACTTCAAACGGCTTTTTTGAAACATTGTTTTTCAATGAAATATCCGTGTGGGATTCTTAGAGATATCATTGATCATTGAAAAAATCCTATTTGGTACACGGTTTTACATAAAACCGAGAAAATCCGTGTACAACCACAGTGTAGGAAGCGCCATTCTGTAGTAGTGCTTGTTGTGAGAAAGTTGTTGACTATTTGCTGCTTTGCAACTTACTGTTTCTCTTTTATACATAGTAAAGATTTTTCTGATAGCAAACTAATTACTAGATGTCTATGTCTACGAAAATAGCTATTTTCCATGGATGATTTCTGGAGATTTTAACTAACGAACACAATTTGTTAAAATCAACTGCTAAGGATATAGATATAATAGAATGTACCTTAAAAATTACATGTGTTAAAATTATTCAAAAACTAAAATGACAATAAAGATGCACATAATATAATTAGTGTTTTAATATCTTCCTAGCGATCTCACTTACAAAATTTATCTTTTAATATCTTAGTTTTAGAACTGAAATTTATCTTTAAATTGTTCTTTTAATGTCTCTAAAGGTGTTCCTGAGTCATTATTTGATTAGGAATCTTAGGTCATTCTGTAAAAAACTTTGTAAATATTTATCTTATTAATATATCTGCTAGTTGGAAATATTCCACTAACCATATATACCAAAAATTGTTCTGCATGCCAGCTCTTATATATTATTTGTGAGTGCTACAAAATGCCACACGCCAAAACACATATAGCTGAAAACGTCAAGCTTAAATTAAAAGGAAAGTGTGACGAATCGTGGACAAAGCATTATATAAAACATATTAAAATAATTAATTGATTTTACATCTTGTCGAAAAATTATACAACATATATATAGAAGAAAGTGTGCTTTTTAAAATTTCATATCAAAGTGAAAGATAAGTTATCGGTCAAATGAATTAAATTCACATATCCGAAAATCAAGAATAATTTTAAAATAGAATGGTTATCATATTACGTTTTTATGTTTCATAAGTTCTATTATAATTAATTAGATTTTCATATTAATATTGATAAAACTATATTTTAAATGCTGATTATTTGTAGAAATTTAGTTCGGTAAATTAATTTTCTTTAAATTTTACTTTTGTTATTCTCAAATTTCTACTTCAAGGATCTTGCAAACTTCTATTATGTGTTCCGAATTTGGATTTACACCGAACATGAAAGTCAATTAGTCAAAGCATTTTCTATTACGATTCCAACATAACCAAATTCATTTTGATTGGATTTTCCAGTGAAAATTTATGATCAAATTATTCCACAGAGGTCTACAATTTCGAATTAGAATTGTTTTCTGACTTTAACCAATTAAATGTCAATTTCCAAATTTTTTTTCAATGAATTATTTTATTTCGGATTTAATATTTTAATGAATCTAAATTTATGACAAATAAGGATTTAAAATAATTAAAAAATAAATTACTTAGAATCAATATTAATTATAGTTAGTAACTAGCTAGATTCAAGTCTGGAGGTTGAGGAACGTGACAAATGTTAAAAATATGCTCGAGGAACTTACAAAATTCCAGATGCGGTGTATTTATCTTTGATAGATGTTAAATTACATAACCGATTTGGTTAAGTATTTTTGTTTATTTTTCTTTGAGGAATTGCGCTTGTCGAAATCGAACAAAACATTTTTTGTTTGTTTAGATCACCAGTAAATGAGATATATAGACAGAAGCATATCACATTGACCAACAGATTTTTGCTTGTAGAATTCTAACAAAAAATGTCATGAATTAATGTTATTGAAACAGATTTTGAAAAGGAATGGAAGATGTCATGAATGTCTTGTCACAAGGTTTCTAACACTGGAAGTCTCCGTTCAAGAAACCTGGTACAAAGTTGTGGAGGTGTGCTAAGAGGTCTGCTGGCAAAGTAAAAGCTCTATGGGCGACAGGTTTCCTAAAAACATTTAAGACTATTTTTGCGGAAAATGTACATTTTTTTGGGAAAAATGAGATTTCGCCAGAATTGTTTGCGGTACGAGTGTTTTAAGAAGTGAAATTGTCGCACATATGGTTTTCGAGTTAAAACAGGGAATGTGTACGTCTATCAGTCTATGGAAAATTTGTTTTTGTCCAATTCCTTATAGCATTTGAATTGACTCATGTACTTAATTTAAATTTCAATAAAATCACCTTGGCAGCAACTGCCAAAGGCAAGTTTCTCAAAAAAGACAATACACATATCTCTAACAGGTGCTGAAAATAGCCTTGAAAATTGAATTATAAAAGAAACAAAGTTAATAAGAAAACCAATGATATATGGTGCAGAGTTACAAGGTACTTTTGAATTAAACTTCGTAGCAAATCATCAAAACAAAAGATAGACAAGATAGAACACTAAAAGGAATGACAATTGACAAACAACGAAGAAAAAAAAGTTAAAAAAAAACTCCTTCCTAGCATACATGGTAACACCCACTTTTCTCTTGTTCAATTAAGAAGCCCCGAATATTTCCATGAAAATTAAAGTATCATGAGCTCGGGGGATGGATGTATACAAAAACTGCAAAGAAAGATTGTACTAATGTAAGAACTAGAAGTATGAAAGCAGCGATGAGAGAAATTATTGCCAACGGATTGCTAAAGTAATCATGAATCAATTTTGCTCGATGCCTGCTCCAGATTGATTGACTGAATTTGTTCACTTCCGTGTATAATTCTGTCAAATAGTGATCTCCCTCAAAAACAGTACCTTCGGTGACCTGGTTGATGAAATGAGTCACCTCGTCTTCAATGCCTATCCTGTTTTCAATGATTCCGCACTCTTGTAATATTGTCACATCATTTGGTGTGTTGACTAGATGATCCAAAAATGCTACAAAGCTTGTGAAGGGTTTATCCTTTTTGCCATAATTGGAATGTTCAAATGCTATAAGGTTTGCAAAAATTGGCTTAGTGTCATCAGTGATTACTATTTTAGGGATTTTCAAGACACCATATTCAAATGATATGTCGAGCAAATGTTTCGGGTTGCTCTTTGGTGTGAATTTCAGGCCCTTTAGTTTAAGCTCAGTGGCAGAAGGGATCACCATCGAGGATATATTCTCGGTAGAATTCAGCACACCTTTTATAAGTTTACTGGTGCTAAATATTCTGGAAAGATCAAATGATTTAGAACTCAATACATTAGGTTTCTCTGGGTTGGGCACTAAATAATGGTAACAGAGATGGACCAAATGATGAATTTCAGCTGGAGGGTTTGGAATTTTGTCTATGCAGTAATCTGATAGTGTTCGGGCCAAATACTTTGAAGCAATGTATTTAACAAAATCCATTTTATCTTCTTGTTTAAAACCAATCTTATCATACAACTTCTCAACTATAAAGAAGGGAATTTGGTTCTCTAGAAGTACCAAATCATTATATATGAAATAAGAATTCCAGCCAACCTCACAAATAGCATTCGAATATCCTTCGTACTTCTTTAAGAAGTACTCGAGCATGAAGCATCCGTCAAGCAACATCATCTTGACAAATGTATCGCTGTGAAGATTATCAAACGTCTCACTATAACACCTCCGTGTTCTCTCTTCTAGCAATTTCATCTCTGATATAAAGAGATCCAAACTTATGTGGTCCCCACGGGACAGGAAATTCTTGAAGAACCGCCATTTTTGCTCTTCCATGGTTTGGAGGCTCTTTTGACCACGGTGGAATGGGCCGATGGAGATGACAGAGGGCTCGAAGAGATTCTTCTTGCTTTGGGAAAGGATTTGAGGTATGCGAAAGATGGTGAAGTTTTTTGCCTCGTTTGTATTGCCCCATAATGTGTTGAGTTTACGTTGTATTGATTTTGACAGATGAGAGGTTTCGACATCTGCAACTATCTGGGTCTTTTCCACATATAAATTTTTTTTGAGATAATCCATTTATATTCTTTCGTGAATGGAAGAGTTTTGGTTTGAATTGAACAAAACGACTTTTAACATTTGTATTTATATTGATCATTAGCGTAGCCCCATAATTGTTTTTTTTATTGTCAAGATTCTATCACGCTGTGCTGGTAGATAGAGCATGGAGAATGATAAGACCTTAATTGATCACCAGCTGTAATATTCTAAGGGCACATGCATGATTCCCATCAGAAGGTAATCATATTTAATTTAATCTATATTTCCATACATGAATATTTTTTTTTAATTTATTGAATCGAGATTGCAATTTTTTAATAGACTCCACATTTGAGAAAGTCAACGACTCCTTTTAAAAGATTCCTTTTGGAATAGACGCTGCTTCATCTTATTAAAAGGTGAAAATTAATTGTCCTATTATATCAAGTTAGTTTATTCATTAATTATATTTATGAAAAATTTAATTATCAACTATTACGGACTAATTTCACTATTTTACATTTTGGTGAGTCATTGGTATTATTCATAGCCCATATTGATCAGTACTATGTATCAATATCTCTATTTTCAAATAGTCAATCTAAAACATTATATTAAAATGAAAATGTACATATAAATCAAATTTAACATTTGTTTCATTTTTTTTCTATTTTTTAAGATAGATAGAAAATCACTTGATCTAAAATTATTCGTCATTCAGTAGTAGTGAGTTTCTACCTATTTAAAAATATAAAATTTAGCCTTCAAGTATATTAATTTTCATTTGAAGATGATGTTCAACGGTTCAGATCAACTGTTTGGATATTAAAAATGACAATGTTGATCCATAGTACACATCAATATGCATAGTATTATGTGTTGCTATCATGTTTGGTACGTTTCTCATAGATTTTGTCTGTCATTTATATATTGTTCTTAGTTGTTATGAAATATATGTCATTAGTTAATAGAAAGATAATAGTATGTTTGCTATTCCCATTCGTATTAAATAGTATTTTTTTTTTATAATTTACTTTTCCATCGGTTTTTGTTTATACTTGGGTAGAGTTTGATTTTGAATCAGCATCTTCCACACAAAAAATAATACTAACTGAAAAGTAATAATAGTACATGGCGTGAACCACTAAATTATAGAATTGGATAATTCATATTGACATCTATGTCTTGCCTTTGATTTTTATTTGTTGTGCATGATATTTTACATATATAGTTTTGAGTAAAGTTGAGTTGAAGCCACCCAACTATTTTAATACTCTTGTTATTACAACAAATAATTTCTTCCATTTGAATTTCGAAATCATGATATCTCTAATAAAGACCATGTGTTTTTGCCATTAAACTAAAGTCTAATTCTTTTAGACATATAGTTTTTAATTACTTATTTTTTGAATAAACTTATGGCTCATACACAGTAAGGTCTGTTTTGCCAATACAACAATTTTGATTTTAATTGACCAAATCCATAAATTTGATTGGCGGATCACTAGGCTTTTCTAAATGACAAAACCTGGCTTTTTCCTTCCTTTATTTTTGTTACATCTCGGACAATACGTCACGTATTTATACATCAGGCATATTCACATCACATACATAATCAATAACAATATAAATAAAGCCACATTTATTTTATAATCAAACGAGTTTAACAAACGACCACGGCGGACGTGGCAAGTAACACAAGTCCTGCCATTCCTGCTCAATATATCAATTATTAAATTATAGAAAGAAAACAAAACAACATGTGACAATTTATCAATCATAAGCCTTCCAGCTTAGTTTTACTCTTGTCCTTGTTTGATCTTTTTTTTTTTTGTTACCTGGAACCTATGTAAAAGTGAAACGGTGAGAGATCGAACCTTCTCTCCGAACAGGATTTTAGTCCAGAGTTATAAAACCTTTAATTATTCTCACAAATAGGAACATATATAATTAAAATGTGTATGTTTCTTCTAATGCAATGCATATCCTATCATTACTTACTACTTTCATTTAGTTTCAAAATTCCATTAATCATTTCATTTGTCTCACTAACGATGAATTCATATGTCGCTAGGTCTTGGCGGTGATAAGACTGCTTGCACCTAGAATCACGTCCATGATAGGACCGCTTGCGCCAACAATCATGTCCGTAACAGAACCACGTCAGCCTACAATCACATGCATGACATGATAGATTTCACCTACAGTCACATAAAGGAAGGATCTAATCGAACACTAGATGTACCCAATGTAGACATCCCAATATGCTAGCATATCAGCCCTTGTTCACTTTCGTTATCCGTTTATTTCATTTACATTTATTTAATCACACAATTCATGCCATGCTCAACAGATCCTATTCATACAAGTCTATTGATCAATGTGTGAATCCTATCCTTTCATGCAATTTATTTATGTTCTACTCAAGTCATACGAATGGTTCAAAAAAACATGCATAAATCAAACTAATACCATAATAATAAACAGTTGAATAACAACAGACATGTAAGATAGTTTTATAAAGTCTAGAAAACCCGCACCTAATATCTGAGTGAATCCCCGATCGTCTCTTACATCATTTAAATCTTTAAACAACAAATCTAAAACATTAACATACATTTAATTAATAATTTTTTTAATTTAATTTTCGTTTCCTTAAAATCCTTAATACTATATATCATTAATCCTAGTTTACTATTTCGGAGAATTATCAAGGATCTTAATTTGACTGTTTGAATTAACTCTCATATTAGATATTATACTTTTTTAATTAAAATTACTGACTAAATTCAGCTTGTAATACTTTGATCTTATCTCTGTTTAGTATTACGAGAATGAAAGAAATTATAAATAATGTAATTGATTTGCTTCTGGTACCATAATCCCTAACATAACCGAAAGATTGATTAGATATAACAAAAAGAATATCTAATTAAATAACAAGAAAAAATTTCAGATCTTATAATAACTAAGAAATTATATTAATAAACAAAATTTTAGATTATATTACAATTTAAAAATATTTGTCAAACTATATGATCTTGAATAAATACTAAACTCAACACATTAAAAATAAAGTTTTCAGATTTTAATATAATTCCATAAATTCTTCAAAATAAATAAATTTTCAAGTTATAATTAGATGTACTTCTGAATTCTTATAATCTAATTAAGAATATCTAATTAATATCTGATAAAAGGACAAAATAATAAAAATAAAGATGAGCAACTGGATGTAGATGGCGATCTGAACCTGTGATGTTTAAAGTAGGACTTGGACATCTGGCACAGAGTTTGACCAATGATTTAAATACAAATGAGCAGTTGGCAACATGGCATGCAGAGCGATATGTGTATTAATTAAATAAAAATAAAGAGCCACAGGCTGTTCGGCACGGATTAATTACAACAGATTAAACCTTCTTAAGATTTAATGCACTTCTTTTAGCTTCTTTAGTCTCTTAATTCTGCCGAATACCAGTTTCTTAGCACGGATTAAGATCACCTCATTTATCCTCATTTTGCCTAGATCTTAATCCTCTGTCTGGACCTTAAGACACTCCTACCCCTTCTTTTAGCTTCCTTAGTTTTCATCCACAGATTAAGATAACCGAACATCGGTTTCTTAGCACTCCTTAAGCTCTTAATCCTCCACTATAAATCCCTAGTAGCCGAACGGCCCCCATGAGATCTGTCATTGAGGAGTGGGCAGTGCGCCATGAAGTCTAAACTATAATTAAACATCCGAATTCGTTGATATCTCAATGACAGATCTCGTGGGGTTGGAACATTGCACCATTGAGCAGTGGGCAGTGCGGCATGAAGTTGGAACCTTAAGAATTAAACAATCTGTTATTAAGGTTATAAATTAATAAGAAAATATGTGGAACCTTAAGGTACTAGTACAGAATTGAAGACTTCTAACGGTAAAAAAAGAACACTTATATATAACGGTTTGACCACCTCAAGTAGTCAACACGATAGAACAAAGAGCACAATTTCTAGTGTATTCTAAACGCTAGCAGAGGAGGTACCTTTTTCTAGCGGTTTTGTCCAAAAACTGCTTGAAAAGGACAATTTTTCTAGAGGTTATGTACTTCAAAAAAGGTAGAAAAAAGTTGCTTTGTGGATAAAAAAACGAAGCTGATAATTCTGCTCGCACTAAAATCTCTCAAATGTATTCACACCATAATTACTTGGGGGACCACAATGCTCTCGCACTGGATTTATTTTTTGTAAGTATTAATGTTGTCATTCTAAATTATTTATACCTATAAGGTGAACAATTTTGACCTAAATAATTGTTCCTCACAACCAAATCCAACAAACGTCCCCGCACCGTAAATACCTAGGGTCACTCAAACTACATGGGTTTTTTTTTCTTCGTTCAATCTCATCCTTATTTCTAACAATCTGTGAGGATGTTGCGAATCAAAAATTACAAATGTTTTTTATGTAATTTTCTCTATCAAATGAGATCCATAACGAAATACTTTCGGATTCGTCATCGCACAAGTACTTATACCTTGTCGTGTAAGTATTTTTTCCATATGGCACTAGATGAGGTTTGAATATATTAATATCAAATATTGGAAGTATGTATATCTTATCATGCAAATGTACATATTTCATGTGTCATGTGTTTTTCTTTTTCCATGAGGAATACTCTTTTTTTTCCTAACAAAAACAATTCAAGAAAGAGAAAGAATCAAGGGAGCGACAATATCATAGATAGTTGTGGCAAGCGGAGCAGGACCAGGGTTGCCTCTGTGGTGAGGCACACGAGATAGATCTGACCATTGGAATGCATGAGGTGGGGAGGAAGAATGAGGAGAGATGAATTGAGGGAACAAATAGAGGACTAAAGATCGAAGGGCAATTGGGGAACTAGGAGAGGGGGGACAATAAAATTACTTAAAAAAAAAATCCTCTCGTAACTTTGATCAAATTTTGACTGTGATAGAAACTCCATTTTCATCATATAACTACTTTTCAGAAAGCTTGCAAGGAGAATATATTAATTTTGTAGCAAATTGAAAATTTACCTTCAAAGGGTGGTCAGCATATTTAAAATTGCAAAATAATATCATTTAGACTCTCAAAACTATAGTTGAAGTTTCTGAATAATAATGGTATGTTTTAAAACTGATTTCAAATGCAAGACAATTTCTTCATTATGCCAACGAGACACGATGCCACACTATTTCAAAATACAAAAGTAATTTGACAAATAATATTTGTAATTTATAAAACTAACGCTCAAATCGACTAACAAATTTTAGATTATATATAGACATATCTTCATTGTGCCAACGAGCAACAATGCCACACTATTCAAATGAAAAAAAATTGATCAAACAAATAATCCTTGTAAGTTGCAAAACTAGCACTCAAATATACCTACTTCTACAAAGTGCCTAGGGTTGGACAGAATCAGATCTAGGAGAAAAGAGGATGCGAGATCTGAGAGAAGAGACGATCCAAACGATTAAGAGGGAGAGTGTTTGCGAGGAGTGGTAACTTAGTGAAAATTGCAGAAATTTTAATTTAAATTTGAATTCAAAAAGGACTTCTTCTATCAGTTCCAAGTATAGAACCGATATTAGAATTTGACAAACTTATTCTTTTAGTTTGACAATAAAACCCGATAGAAAAAAATCATTTTTTTGTTGGCTCTAATTGTAGAACCGATAGAAGAAATGTGATACTTACTATATCAATTCTACAGTAAAATCATCGACTTATTGTTGTGGGATGAGTTCTCATTTCTCCAAAGATGCAAGTTTTATTCTCGAAAATAATAGTACCAATAACTTTCAATAAAAAAAAAGTTAGTTGTTGACTTTTGACATAGCAGCAAGACTAACACCTTATTTTTAGGGTCAACCAAAGTAAAATGCTTTGTGCTAAGTGTTTTATATGAAGAGCGGAGCTGGACATTCGAATAATGGAGATCAAACACATATGCGATTAATCATATAAAAATTTCCGAACTATGAGAATCAATTATATACAAACTTTATGTGAATAATAGAGATCAATTTACCATACCATAATATTTTATGCTAAATTATATAAAAAAATAAATACAAATACAAAAAATTGAAAATTAAATGGGGTTAATTGATCCCAATTGGATCTTCTTACGGCTCTGTTTTATATGTACATGTCTGCTCGTTGCATGTGACGCTATGTTTGAATTCAAATTGTCTCAAAGTTAGGTGTCATTAGTTGGTGATATCGGTGATATCTACGCACCCTCCTGTTTGACTCTAGCAATTTATAGCGTAATTTGTGCCGACCAGGCCGGATCGAACATTGCTTTAAATAGTTCCATAATGGCTCTCTTGTATCTCAAATCTGCTGGCAGCATCTTCCAAGCGTTGAAAAAATATATATTGAAAGACTCTTTCAAGACCGTGTGTTATATAATCACCAAGTCAATTACAAACAAATTAAGGCATTCACTCGCTGTCCGATATCCCAACTCAAAAGTCCATCATTGAACTCTAATTATGTATATATTAAAATTTAATTATTATTTTTTTATTTTAAAGTTTTTATCTAGTTCAGCTTTCTTATGAAAAATTAAATGTTTACATATAACCTAGTAATTAGATCTTCACTTTGTAGTTCTAAAGTGTTGAGTTCAAATCTCACTTACCGCATATTCTGCATTTTAACTTTCATTCCTTTATTTTAAGAGAGAGCTATCTTTTACTCAGAGTCTTGTACTCACTACTACAGAATATGGTGATTGTACACGGATAAATCACGAAAAGCTACACAGATTTCCTGCAGTGTAGGATATTAGGGTGTAGGAATGTCCCATCTTTTGCAAACGGATATTTATCTATGTGCAATTATCAACAACCTACACGGATTTCTAATTAAAAGCCGTGTAGAAATCAAACTAGAGCTACATGGTTTTTTAATAAAAAATCCGTGTAGGAATATCAACATTCCTACATGGATTTCTAATTGAAAAACGGTGAAGGAATAAACATTCCTACACGGATTTTTAATTACAAATCTGTGTAGCTCTCGTCAAGAAAATTATTATTAAATAAACCAACATTCCTCCACGGTTTTGTAATTAAAAAACCGTGTAGGAAACCATCATACACGATTTATTAATTAGAAAACCGTGTAGGAATGTAGGTTCATTTATTTAAAAATTTCTTGAAGAGGGATACACGGATTTTCAATTAAAAATCTGTGTAGGATTTTGTTTTTTATTTTTTATTTTTTTTGTTTTTGGCTAGCCTCCACTTTTGCTAGCCATTAAAATATGCAGCTTTTTTTTTAAAAAACTAGATTCCTAGAATGTAATTTCTAAATTGCACTAATTAATTAAACTATATATACACTAATTAATTAATTTATACAAATCCATATTGTTCATTACAAAATTCTGTATTAAAAAACCTTGCCCACATATCTCTAATATCATCGATTTCCTCGCGGGAGTAAGCGTCCTCTGTCGATTGATACTACAATTACAAATTGGTGATTAGTAACGAGAAAATGTAGATGCAAGATTTATTATTGATATTATAAAACGAAAAATTAATATGAATTACATACCTATTTTGGAAATTTGAATTGTATTGTTTCGATCCATAGAAGCATGTAAGACATCGTGTAATAACCGCACTCCCAACTCTCCCTCTGTCGTGGGCACTGAAAATTTACATTGATCGGCCTATATATGTTAGAATGACAATAATTGTTTGCACATGACATGAAATAAAATAATTACAGAGGGCTCACCTCTAACCACCCACAAGTCATCTTAGTCTTGTGATCTTCTGACTCGCCTTGTTGTCCTCCGTCTTTAACATATTTGGTAAAAGCCTTACAAAATCAAGTTATTGTAATTAGCAATTTTGATACACAATTTTATTAGAATTGAAAAAAAATCAAACAAGTGAAAAATTATTCCTTACTGTTTAATAAGTTTGACGATCTTTTTGGCCGTTGGTAGTGAGATTTTTACGGACTTTAAAGAATCCATGGCATAGCACCGATTTGCAGTCAGGATGATGATGAGCAAACACCAATGTTTGCTGTGACATGAGAAATATAAACACAATTATAATCAGAATTATATATAAATTATATATAAATCAGAATTTTTTCTTTGCCCAAAAATAGATTCCCCAAAACATAATATAACAATTAAAATTGATAATTACACTAATTAATTTATACAAATCCATATTGTTCTTTACAAAATTTCGAAATAAACCATCTTGCCCACATCTCTCTCACTTGATTGATTTGGTTGATTTGGTTGATTTGCAGGTCCTCGTGTAGCAGTGTGCGGTTGCACCTGTGGGTTTAGGAAGCCGCGAGTCTTTCTCCTACGTACTCACAAATGCAAGCGCACGCTGATACAGAAGGACCTTAACTCATATGTGCCTCGTAGAGAGAGTGATCAAAACGGCGCTGGAAGAGAAACTTTAAATTTCAGCATAATTTTTCCTCCGTTGATTTTACTCTGAGTTGGAGGATTCAGTGTCATTTCCTCCACCTCCAATAGGGAGGAAAGACTTCGAATCCTCCATCTCAGAGTAAAATCAATGGAGGAGAAACTTTGAATCCTATATCTCCTTAATCCGTGTAGAGAGAGTGATATTTCCTAAACTCATATATGCCTGGTAGAGAGAGTGATCAAAACGGCGCTGGAAGAGAAGCTTTTTATTTCAGCTGAAACCCTAGATCACCTTTTCTACACGGATATTTATCTATTAATCCGTGTAACTCTATCGACATATATACACAGCTATTTAAATAAAAATTCGTGTACAAATAACTCTGCTAACACGGATATTTAAATAAATATCCGTGTAGCTCTCTCACAATTCCTACACGGATATTTAACTAAATATCTGTGTAGGAAATGTAAACTTCAAACGGCTTTTTTGAAACACTGTTTTTCAATGAAATATCTGTGTGGGATTCTTAGAGATATCATTGATCATTGGAAAAATCATATTTGGTACACGGTTTTACATAAAACTGAGAACATCCGTGTACAACCACAATGTAGGAAGCGCCATTCTGTAGTAGTGACTTGTCCTAAATTAATCTTCCAACTCTTCAACTACTATAAAGCTGTTATTTGAAAAACTATATATATTTGCCTAGTGAGAGTAATTGGGTGTATAGATATATGGTACATATTAAATCTTCTTTTGCATTTGACTGGTGCTTAGGTTGACGTCATGCAGGCAGCTGGGCTGGAATGATTTTTCAATTTTTCCCTGAGGACGAGCCCGATATTGTAAATGATTTCAGCCCGACACAGGCCCACTGAATAGCCCAAATTTTAGGCTTCTTTAGGCTTACAATTTTCTCTTTAACTCGCCCAATTTTAAGCACAAAGTTTCACAATTCATGTGCTTGCATGATCCAATTAATACTTCGGGAACCAGTTAAAAAAAAATAGCAAAGGCGACGACGCGAGGTTAAAATGGGGCTTAGCCACTGGAAACCAATCAAGCCCGCAAAATCAATTATCAAGTGCAAAAGTCGATGAAGTCTACAAAACATAACAAGGACATGACAAAGAGGTGCTGAAGGAGAGATTACTGCTGGTAAGAATAATATTAACCTCCTTCATTACATAATTCCTCGTTTATGCACCTAAAGTTCCACTGTTCGTTTTCCTTCACACCTCCATTGCTCAATTGCTCAAGAGTAGCGTTAAAATACCTCATTGTTTTCATACCTCAATCATGCCTCACATTCTTATCTCCAATTTTAATGTCCAAATAGTTGACCGAACCGTTCTTTTAATATCTCAGTTTTAGAACTGAAATTTATCTTTTAATTGTTCTTTTAATGTCTCTAGAGGTGTTCCTATATCATTATTATTGATTAGGAATCTTAGGTTATTCTGTAAAAGACTTTCTATATATTTTTCTTATTAATATCAGTAGTTAGTTGGAAAAATTTCTTATTATCGCCATTCTTATAATAAGCACGTAGATGTCCTGATCTGTCAATGGCTGTGATTAAAGGATGGAATTTCGGATTGAATATCTATCCTCCAATTCAATAATCTGCCTCTTTTGATGCTATGTATCTTTTTGATATTTTTCTATGTGTATAATTCTAAATTTATTTAGACATGTACTTGTCACATGCAAATTTTATCATCTTTCTGATTGGTTATCATTTTCTTTTCATTTTTCTAATGTTCATTTAAGGAACTTTTTGATTGATTGACAATTATTTGGTCATTTTTTATATCATGTAATTTTATTTGTCGTTTAATGTCATTTGTATGAGATTTTTTTATCAAAATATGTCAAACAGATAATATATATAGAGATGGGCTATTGTACTTCGCGAAGTAAAGCGGGTGCTTTACTTCGCGCTCGTATCTCGATTTTCAAAGTTCAAAACGTTGATCCGAACCGTTAGATGTGATCTCCATATTGAAATGTGCTTGGAGACCAAATTTTACAATTTTTGGAATTTTTTTGCTATTTATTAAGCCACTTTGAAAATTCCTGATCCAACGGTTTCACTGTTTGAACAGTGAAACCGTTGGATCAGCGATTTTCAAAGTGGCTTAATAAATAGCAAAAAAATTCCAAAAATTGTAAAATTTGGTCTCCAAGCACATTTCAATATGGAGATCAACTTGAACGGTTCGGATCGACGTTTTGAACTTTGAAAATCTCAAACGAGTGCGAAGTACAATAGCCCATCTCATATATATATATATATATATATATATATATGGGCTAACTTGCTTTGGGAAGTAAAGATGGTGCTTTACTTTCCGCTCGTATCTCCATTTTCAAAGTTCAAATAGTCAATTCGAAACTTCCAATGTGCTCTATATTGAAATGTGCTTGGAGACTAAATTTTACATTTTTTTGAATTTTCTACTATTTATCTAGCCACTTTGAAAATATGAAAATTTGGGTGAATAGTAAAAATTTCTGGACCACCGGATCAGAAATTTTCAAAATGACTTAATAAATAGTAAAAAAATTTCAAAAAATGTAAAATTTGGTCTCCAAGCACATTTTAATATGGAGATTACATCTAACTGTTCGGATTGATTATTTGAACTTTGAAAATGTAGATACGAGTGGAAAGTAAAGCACCCTCTTTACTTCCAAAGCAAGTTAGCCCATCTCTCTCTCTCTCTCTCTCTCTCTCTCTGTCTCTATATATATATATATATGAGCAGGATTCAAATGCTCCAACATTTTGTGCTCCAAAAATAATCCAATATCTGAACCGTAGGTTCCATTTGAGATTAAATGTTCAGATGCAATTTGGCTATGACGTTTCATTTCGAAAACGACACCCCTTAGCTTCTTTCAGTCATCTCCAGTATATGATATTAGCCTTCTCTCCAGTAATCCAGAAAATTGTTGCCATGGCTGATCATGCGTCCCTTTCTCCTTCCCGTTTGGCCTTTCTTCTTCTAGAAATTCTAAAAATTGATGCCCTTTCTTCTTCCCGCTATGTCCTTTGATCTCCTTCCTGCTTGTCCTTTTCTCCTTCTTGCAACAGAGAAAGAGAATAGGAGTGTCTCCTCCCTTGCCTGTCCTGTCAGGGAATTAGCCCAAGCTTCATCACCAACCATGGCTTCAAGCTCCGTCAAACCGTCTTCTTAGCCATCGTCATTCTCTGATGTAATTGATGTTCTTAAATTCATATTAAATTTCTTGAAATTTCTGTTGATCAAACATATGCATGAAAGAAGCATTTTATTTTTTGCACAAATGAAATTTTTAGAGCCAGATTAGTTTTGATTTTGCGAATGAAAGATTTTTTAATTTAGTGTTCTCTCTAGTAAGTAGTAGCTCCCTCAATATACTATTTTTTACTCCAATCTCTCTGCACCTCTACATGTATATGATTGTTGATACTTGGTTTGATTTTACCACAATTTATACTGTAGCGTATAGATTAATAAGTTTGTACCTAATGGTTAAAAATAAGAATCATGACTTGATGAAAAAATGACATGGACATACAAATTTAGAAACTTGGCAAAATAATGAATATTCTTATTTTTGTTGTTTTTGTGACCTAGTTCGGGAGAGCGACGATGATTCTGAGGGATGACATATCTCGAAAGAATGAGATGAGCGAGAGGAGAGAGAGTGAAATGCTTGGGAGAGAACGGGAGGGATCACCGGGTTAGGAGGGAGGTGGAGGGAATGCGCAAACAAAGAGAGGTTAATTGCAACTGGAGGTGATCGAGGAAACTATATTATATTTTCTTTCACTGATCAAAGCTTTTGATCCGCACAGGTCTTGACACAAATTGTGCAGTTCAGATTTTGGATTATTTTTGGAGCATAAAATGTTGGAGCATTTGAACCCTACTTTATATACAAAAGTAGGGAAAATTTGTGAAAACGCCACTCCAAAACCTTCAAATTATGAAAATTCCATCCAAACTTTGAAATTGTCAAAATGCCACTCCAAACTTCATTCATTTGTAAAAATGCCACTCTAAATAATTAATGACTAAAATACCCTCGCCCGTCATCTTCTTTCTCCTGCCTTCTCTTCTTCTCCTGTTCCGAATGGCGGTTGAGCGCAGCGGAGGGGGGTCGTACAGGAGGTTTCATGGAGCTGGTGCTTGCCGAAGGAGGAGAGGTTGCGAAGAATGCGAAGGCGGGCGAGGGGAATCATGTCTGGAAACTGATTCTTGCGCCTCTTGCGGCGAGGGTTGGGTCGGCGGAGGGGGCAGAGGGGGCGGAGGAGGGGGGGCGGAGATGGACGGGCGAGGGTATTTTAGTCATTAATTATTTGGAGTGGCATTTTCACAAATTAATGATATTTGGAGTGGCATTTTGACAATTTCAAAGTTCGGAATGATATTTTCACAATTTGAAGGTTTTGGAGTGGCATTTTCACAATTTTCCCTAACAAGTATATGATGTTATGATATAAAGTTTGTAATTAAATTAACCAGTCTCTTTAATTTGAAAAAAGAATGCAATTTTTTTTATATCATTGCCTTTCGGATTTCCAATAAGGTAATTAGACTTTGTCATAATTTGAATTTACAACTATTTGTTACTTTGTTAAGTTCTGAATGATTTATATCATGAGAATTGGTGTGTGCGCCCATGAAAATTAATTTGTGATGTGTAAAATGGTTTTCTAGATGAAAATTAAATTCATGTTAAGAAAAATAATTTTTGTATCGAATATATGTTCTGTTGCAAAATGTAATTTACAACAACATATTTAACAAGTTCAGATTGTGTGTTTTTAGTTTTTTTTTTTTTTATGATTGGAGTGTGGAATTTAATTTAATACATTTAAAATTATTTAATTGTGTTAAACTTGTTATAGGGACGCAATGTTAAATAACTGTCTATAAAGCTTTATAGTTGATTCAGTTTTATTATAAAGCTTTATAGATGCATTATATATTGCTATATTAATATTGCTATATCACTCTTGAGAGGGTCAAGTATAATATTTTGCGTGCTAATTAATTTAATATCTCTTGCACATATCTCCTACCATCCTCACTCATGCTTATGTATAGAATGAGATCATTAATTGAACAACAAATTTCAACCGCTAGTTTGAGAGTTAGCTAAATAAATTGTATAAAAAGAATGTCAAAATAATTTAAATCATCATCATCTTCGGTAACATTTTCTTTCAAGAAAGAAGAAAAAAACAAGTTCAACAGGTTTTGACATTGCATCTTACAGAGTATCACCTGCCCCAGAGAGACAAACTTGAGCTATTTTCATCGATCTGGTGCCCAATTCTTCTATGAGTTGTTTCTTTGATTGAAATGAAATCCGTAATATTCTCCAGTTATATGGAGTCGAACTCTTTATTAGATGTTTACAACAAAAATTCTAATAATAACCCTTTATCACACACAGATCCCGATCATCCGAAGCATGATTCAGACAACTTTGCACTTTTTAGTAGGTTGTCAACTGAGATTGCCTACAAAAAAAAAAAAAAAAAAGACACTAAACATAGACAATTATAAAGCTCAGTAAATAGTGTTGAATATTGATAGTTACCGCTGTTCTCTATAACAAATTTTGTACAATCCAGTGCTTTATATGCATCAAAATTAAGCACAGCAAGTCAATTTAATGCTCGTCATTTTATTTGTGCTCCTTTTTTCTATTGATTTGATTGGAGTGGGAATTTTGGGAGATTTTTGATGGGTATTTGTTGTTAATTGGATTAGATTGGGTGTAGAAATAAGATCCAAAGGTAAAAATGGTCTCTTATAGGAACTAATTAGTGTGATTTCTGGAGTTGGTATGGCTGAAATGGTCAAGAAAGCACTAATAGCGTTAAAAAAGAAAAAGAAAATCAAGTTAGCAATTATCATGCCTTAGTTTCACCGATTTTAATCAAGGTAAATTGTAATTTAATCTTATGTATTGGAAGTTTATTGAATTTGATTGATAATTTGCCATCCTTTAATCATGGGTACTGCGTAGTGTGCTTGTGCTTTGAATTCCTTCCTAACCCAATTAAGGATTTTGTTGTTCTTACTCCTAATCTGTTAAGGGTAATGACGACCTGAGTTTAATGGTTCCTTTTAAAATGAGTCAGAAAAGATTTCTAATATCTAGTATTAATGAATCCTTTCATGTATATGTCTATTTCTCATTCTTAATGGGTTTAAACCCAACTGTTGTTACCCCTCCTATTTTATTACTTACTATTCTAGTTCGAGTTGTGTAATTCACAAAAAAAGAGTTTGAATATCATAAACCTCTATTTAGGCATTGATGCTTGCAGTTAGAATTTTGGGTTTTAAATTATAATTTTATTTGAAAAAGCACAATTGAACCGGTTGACCAACTGGTCCAACCAGTGTATCAGTGACTCGGAGCTTTACCGAGTCGATATCAGGACCGGTTTTGATAACATTGGTTAATGTACGTCTTAATAAAATTCTAAATCACTTCAAGAAAATAACTGGTTGCGTCAGCAAACCCACTCTGTAGTCTGGGGAGGTACCTCTCTTGATATTCAATTTAATACTGATTGGAGGTTGTACGTGCTTGCTAGCACCGGAGAAACATATCAAATAACACTTCTTCTTTCCTACATTACTCTTTCATTTTTTTCTACAAAATTCTCATTATTTGCAATTGATTCCCTTCTCATATCACTTAATACCGTGGCCAATTCTCAAATCTTAATTCTTAATATAATGTTCACAACATCCACTTGGTCACTAAAATATTTGCCAATTATTTGATGTATATAGTGCAGAGTTACAAGGTACTTCTGAAGAAAACTTCTTAGCAAATCATAAAAACAAAAGACAGATAAGATAGAACACTAAAAGGAATGACAAACAAGGAAGCAAAAAAAAACAATTAACAAAATAACTCCTTCCTAACATACATGGTAACGCCACTTTTCTCTCGTTCAATTTAGAAGCCCCGAATAGTACTATGAAAGTTAAAGCATCATGAGCTCGGGGGACAGAACTAGGTAAAAACTGCAAAGAAAGATTGTACAAATGTAAGAACTAGAAGTATGAAAGCAGCGATGAGAGAAATTGTTGTCCACGGACTGCTAAAGTAATCACGAACCAATTTTGCTCGCTGCCTGTTCCATCTATTTTTACTGTATCTGTTCACTTCCTTGCATAATTCTGCCAAATAGTGCGCATTCTCAAGAACACCACCTTCTGTGACATTGTTGAAGAAATGAGTCAACGCCTCTTCACTGCCTAGACAGTTCTCAACGATTCCGCACTCTTGTAATATTGTCACATCATTTGGTGTGTTGACTAGGTTATCCAAAAAGATTACAAAGCTTGTAAAGGGTTTATTTTCTTTGCTATATTTGGAATGTTCAAATTGTAAGAAACTTTGGTAAAGAAAATAAAATAGAGATTGAATTTTCGGTGGATAAAAAAAACAGAGACAAGACAAGAGAATTTCTGCTTTCAACAGTTTTATTATTTCTGGAAAATCTTTATTTCCGAATACACTTATTTCTATTACAAGTGCTGTATTTAAGCACCACACAAATCTAATTTTGGAATTAACTAACCCACGTCAGCCACTAACCTATTACAAGTACTTTCCATATTTAAAACACCCACTAACTTAATCTAAATATTGAGATACTAAATCTGGTTTACTTGACAAACCAGCTTTCTATTTTTAGTGCACCACTAACTTTTAATTTCGGACACCTAATCAATTAACACAGAATTCTATTTTTAGATACTTGTTTCAACACTCCCCCTCAGCGGTAAAACGATTACATCTGGGATACACCTATGTGTTCCCTGTTGACTTCAAACTTCTCCTTTGTTAGCACATTTGTAAAGATGTCTGCAAACTGTTCGTCAGATCGACAAAACTTCAACTGCACTTCTTGTTTCTCGACTGCATCTCTAGTGTAGTGATACTTGATGGCAATGTGCTTGGTTCTGTCATGGCTGATTGGATTCTCGCTGATTGCTATGGCAGATTTGCTGTCACTGTAGATAGTGACAGGTTCCTCCATTTTGCTATTGGCATCTTCTAGTATTCTTTTGAGCCAAATGGCCTGTGCAACGGCTCTTGCTGCTGCCACGTATTCTGCCTCGGCTGATGATAAGGCGACCACCGTCTGTTTCTTGGATGACCATGAGCAAATACCTGATCCAAGTGAGAACACATAGCCCGAAGTACTCTTCATGTCGTCTTGGCATCCCGCCCAATCGCTATCGGTATAACCAATCAGCTTTGAGCTCTTGACCGGTTTGTACCATATGCCATATGCAACAGTACCTTTGATGTATCTTTGAACTCGTTTTGCCGCTGTAACATGCTTTTGAGTGTTATTCTTTTCAATCATGTGGATTTTTTTTTTCATGGCCTTTATCCAATTTTCTTGCTCCTTGATCTCTTCAAGACTTTGAACTCCTTTATCATAAATTTCGGGTAAAGATCTTACTTGTTTGGGTGATGACTCTGATGTTGTAGACCCTTCTTTAGCTCTTTGACTAGCACTCGGGTTTAATCCTGGATTTGAAGTAGTTCTTGATCTTGACCCATCTTTGCGTTGTGTATCACCTTCTTCTCGTGGCTCAACCACCTCATTTTTTTGCGTTAGATGCGGAGCGTAACTTATGTGAAGTGGGAAGCTTCTAGACTTGTCCATTTCTATCCTTGCTATTATTTGATTTTTATTTCTTCGGTCGAAAATTTTGCAGCCTCCATTTTCAAAATGAACTGCATACCCATTTTGCACTAATTGCCCGACGCTCAGTAGATTTTGTTTTAGGTCCGGAACCAGTAGTACATCTCGAATAAATTTCGGACCCATCTTGGTCTGTACGGCAATACTGCCTTTACCTTTTGCTTGAACCAATGCACCATTTCCCATTCGAACATTTGTTTCAAATGAGGTGTTGATTTCATGGAAGATCTGATAGTTGCCGGTCATATGACTTGTACATCCACTGTCTAGATACCAGAAGTCGCCTCTTTCTTCACTTGCAGAGTGACATGCATAGAAGATGGTTTCTAAATTTTCCCTCTGTCCTGTGAAGTTGACTTGAGCAGGAGGTGGTGCTTGATTTGTGGCTTGGTTGGTTTGTTGAGAATTATTTGTTCTGCAGAGCCGAGCTATATGGCCTTTCTTTTTGCATTTGTTGCACTGTTTGGTAGACCAACAATATTTGGTATCGTGAGTATCCTTCTTGCAGATTTCACACCATCGGTTGGCCTTACTGGATTCTGCATTCTCATCTGTTTTGGTTTTTTCTAGATTTTCTGTTTTTCGGAAAATTCCAGATTTGAAGGCTAGACTTGCTTTGAATGCGTTTTCATTAGACATGTGTCTTAGCAATTTTCTCTCTTCATGCGCTTCAAGAGAACTAATCAACTGTTGTATGGGTAAGGTTTCAAGGTCTTTGGACTCCTCTATAGCCGTGACTATAGAGTCAAAACTCTCAGGAAATCAACATCTTTTCTACAAGCTTCTGTTCGGTAATATCTTTATCACCAAGCGAACGCATCTGATTTACTAAATCCATAACTTGTGAAAAATACTCCTTTACCTTCTCTGAATCTTTCATTTGCATGTTTTGGTATTGCCTTCGTAAGGTTTGTAATTTGACAACTTGCACCTTAGCCGATCCTTTGAACTCTTGTTGCAGCATGTTCCAAGCATCCTTTGATTTGGTTGCGTTGATGATGCGTGAGAAAATGGTTTCTGCTACCCCTTGTTGAATAAGGAATAGTGCCCGTGCATCTTTCATCTTGTCTTCCTTCAACTGCTTTGCTTCTACTTCTGTTGGTTGTTGTCCGGCGACATATGTGGTATACCCATTTTCAACGATATCCCACAAGCCTTGTGAGAGTAGTAGAGTCTCCATCATCACTTTCCATATGCTGTAGTTGTTACCGGTAAGCATAGGAGCAGGGAATTGCGCCATGTTTGCGCCTGAAGACATCGCTTCGATGCTTCGTCTATGGGAGATTTTCTTCTACTCTTTGGATTGCGCCCTTTATGGCTCTGATACCAATTGTAAGAAACTTTGGTAAAGAAAATAAAACAGAGATTGAATTTTCGGTGGATAAAAAAAACAGAGACAAGACAAGAGAATTTCTGCTTTCAACAGTTTTATTATTTCTGGAAAATCTTTATTTCCGAATACACTTATTTCTATTACAAGTGCTGTATTTAAGCACCACACAAATCTAATTTTGGAATTAACTAACCCACGTCAGCCACTAACCTATTACAAGTACTTTCCATATTTAAAACACCCACTAACTTAATCTAAATATTGAGATACTAAATCTGGTTTACTTGACAAACCAGCTTTCTATTTTTAGTGCACCACTAACTTTTAATTTCGGACACCTAATCAATTAACACAGAATTCTATTTTTAGATACTTGTTTCAACACAAATGTCATAAGGTTTGCGGCAATAGACTTAATGGAATCAGTGATTTTTAGTCTAGGGATTTTTAACACACCGTATTCAAATGATATGTCGAGCATATGTTTCGGGTTGCTCTGTGGTATGAATTTCAGGCCCTTTTGTTTGAGTTCAGTGGCACAAGGGATAATCATCGAGGATATATCCCAGGTAGAATTTGGCAATGACACTGACGAGCTTCCAGCAGTCGAATTAGGAGATCTTCCTCTCCGCATCAGCCTTGAACCAAACCGATGAAGCAAACCTTTGATAATTCTATTGGTGCGGAACATTCTGGTAAGATCAAATGGTTTGGAACTCAATACAACTGGTTTCTATGGGTTGGACACTACATGGTGGTAACAGAGATGGACCAAATGATGAATTTCAGCGGGAAGGTCTAGCATTATGCCTACGTCAATGACCTTTATTTGTAATCGGTACAAAAAACTAACAGCAATGCGTTTAAAAAAAATCATTCTATGTTCTAGATTTAAACGTCCAATCTCGAACAACTTCTCAACCATAAAGAAGGGAATTTGGTTCTCTAGAAGTAGCAAATCATGATCTTTGAACTGAGAATTCCAACCAACCTCAAAAATTGAATTCCAATTTCTTTCGAACCTTTTTAAGTAGTACTCGAGCATGAAGCACCCATCAAGCAACATCATCTCAACAAATGCCTTGCTTTTAAGATCATGAAATTTCTCGCTATAACACCTCCGTGTTCTCTCTTCTAGTGACTTCATCTCTGACATCCAGATATTCAAACTTATGTGCCCTCTACGGGACAAGAAATCCCGCAAGAACCGCCATTTTTGCTCCTCCAAGGTTCGGAGGTGCTCTTTGCCATGGTGGAATGGGCCGATGGAGATGACAGAGGGCTCGAAGAGAATCTTCTTGGTTTGGGAAATGTTATGTGGTATGCGAATGATGGTGAAGTTCTCTGCCTCGTTTGTATTGCCCCATAATTTGTCGAGTTCACATTGCATTGAGGCTTCGACATCTATGACTATTTGGGCTTCTTCCATTAATAATTTTTTCGTGAATGGAAAAGTTTTGGTTAAATGAGACAAAAAGACCTTTAACATTTGTATTTATATTGATCATTAATGTGGGTCCATCACATTTTACTTGCTATTTCAAAAATCCCACATCTACAATAATTTTGGAAATACAATTATATCTTTTGCAAAATTATTGTATAATGATCTAGTGTAAAAATAAAATCATTACAAATAAACTGTGGACACACACACACACACATATATGTATGATCTCAAAATTTTGTCAATGTTGGACTCATTCTGCTTGTCTAAATTAAATGAATATTAATTTAGAAAATAATAGAAATCCATCTTGATATGTACAGTGAGGTTTAAAGACACCTTATATATTTCAGATATCCTATACAAAATGCAACCAATAAAAAAATGCGAGCTTATATGCCAAATATGATATTTATTGAATTTTTGTGTTTCAAAACTATTTCATCACAAAAAGATATCAATCAAATCTTGAACTATATCTAATATTATACTTATTTTGCTCTCAAATGAAATGTATATACTACAAAATTAAGTAATATTAAAGCAATGAATTTCCAAATCATCAAAAAGGAAAGATGAAGTAAAGAATAAAACATATGGGTGTCTCAACATAACGAAAAGCAAATGTCTTTCATCATTTCCTTGTTTTGCCAGCTCCCCCTTTTTGGAACAATTAATTCTTCAAATTTAATTACCAAAGAGAAAAGAAAATCAAAAGGAAAAGTTAACCCCAAAACGAAATGCATATAAGTAATGAACGAAATTTAGTTGCCAAACCACATTCTCCTACTATCTCCATTCTGATCATCTCTCTCTCCCTTAAGCACTTTATAAAGGCATGCCAGAAAACTGTAGCGCTGAATTATTCCAAGGAAAATAGACATTACTTTGTCATTAGTAGAAATTAATTAGTCAATTGATTTTTTCATGCTTATAAATTTACAATATATTATGAACAAATGGTATAGTTTTAATCATGACCCAGAACATGATGTGACAATTGTATTTATTCGCTATTCATTAGAGAACTACAAATATTTAATGAGTAAAAATAAGTACGGATAAGAAATCCTCCACTAGACCGTATCATATCATTAACACCCATACTAAACCTGTACTTAACCCATATTTTTAATAAATAAACAAAAGACAGCTGATCATCCCTCCGTACCATGCACTCAATCTCAATTTTCCATGCTATTTTCAGAAATCCTACATATACAAGAAATTTTTACTGAAAGAATTATTCAAGTACATTATTTGTTTAAGCCCCAGCAAATTAAAGAAAACGATGTGATTGTAGAAAGTAACAAATGGCCAGTCGCTCAAGCAATAAATTTTCATATTATCAAAGAGTAAATAAAACATGATATGGGTGTCCACAGTACGAAAAGCAAAAGCAAAAGTATTCCACCTCTTTTGAATTATTAAATCTTCAAATTAACAAAAGAGAAAAGAAAATCAAAATGAAAAGGTACCATAAAATGAAAAGAATAAGTAATCTTTGATCCTACCATTATTATTGAATTATGGTGACTTAATTATTTACTGGGATAGCGCGCTTGTCTTTGAGATTGACATTGTTTCAAAAGTACAGTAAAGAAAAGAAAAGAAATGCAAGATGTAGGTAGAATTGAAAACTAAAAATTTTATTATCAAATGTTTTTCTTATACCACAAAGACAACACCCTGGTTTTATATATATGAATTAGACAATTATTATTCCCTATTGGGCTAATGGGCTGTATTGTCCTTATTTTTGAATATTTTTCATTTTCAGAACCATCCAACGCCGCTCTGTGCATGAATTAAAGATAAGTTTTAGCTGGGCTGGGTCGTTATTGGGTTAATGGGCCATATCATAGTTGCCTAAATCAATAGGACTCTTCTGAAATGGGCTTAATTCCCAAGCAACCTCCCTCTCTGTGTATACTAAATTAAAACTTGAAATTTATCAAAAAAGTGATGTTTAATGTTCAGAAAGTGAAATATAATTTCCGAATTTTACAGCTGGTTTCTATTGCCTCATTCTAACCATTTTGAATAAATGATGAAACTCAGTGGGTCACCATTTTTCTTCACCATTTTCTGGGTTCTCATCTTTTGTTTGGATTTGGTCTCCACTTTAGCACTCGTATATCCATTCATGCCATGAATTTCATGGGACATGCTATTGCAGGAATTTGTCCAAATTACTCTTAATTATTACCCTTTTTGCGATGACAAGTGGGGATATTGTTCCAGTTTAGTCAAATTATCACCTATTTCAAGTGACCGGGATGCTTTTTCTCGAGTAGTGAGAGGTATTAATTATTATGGTATAGTATCTTAATTATGACCCAATAAGCTTAATTTGAGTTTTATTTTTTCTACCATCGTAATTTTATTGGTACATAGTTCCTTTTGATTCACATTAGGACTACTTAACTTGATATTCTGAATTAACTATTTTAAGAGATGATATTGCCACATCTTGTTTTATTTTCCAGAATGCAGTGCTGGTGTAAAATTGGCACTGATTTACTTTTTTAACTCGTTCAGTGAAATATGTAAATAAAATCACAAATATATGTATTATAAGAGCCTCAAGAGATGATCACCAAAAAAATTAGGCTGCTATTACCATGGTGCGACTATCGGAAAGTGCCCTGTTTAGTTCAACATATATATTAGACTCTACTGGTAAGCTAGACTTTGTCAATATTGTTGTACTGGTACAATAACAATGTAATATTAGTACCACTTAATTTTAGACATATTAATCATCTGCGTTTTATTGACATGCTTAATCCAGTGTAGTCATCGTACGATATCATACTTGCAAGAATTAATTAGGCATACACCTGGGTGGTTTTTCATTATAAGTGGCCCTAGAATTAATTTTATTTTATTTTTACAAATTTTCAAAAGTTCAATTTTCTGTGTTCTCTCTTTCAATTTTCTTAGGCTGCATAAGGGTATACAGGAGAAAGGCCTTAGAATACGAGGAAACAAAAATTGAGCAGTACAAGCTTATGTTAGGTGGCCCTGTGACACCAGAGTTTGAAAATTCAGTTAAAACTAATTTTCAGATAATAAAAGCATTACAAAACTGATAGCACAATTTTTTTTTCTCTAATGAAATAGTGTATGTCAAATTTTTTACGTAATTCTGTTAATAGACTTGTTTCAGAAAGCTGTTGATGACTATTTCTCTTTTATACATAGTAAAGCTTTTCTGATAGCAAACTAATTACTTTTAAGATGTGCTATATCGACGAAAATTGCTATTTTCCATGGATGATTTCTGGAGATTTTAACTAACAAAAACAATTTGTTAAAATCAATTGCTAAGGGTATAGATATAATAGAATGTACCTAAAAAATTACATGTGTTAAAATTATTCAAAAACTAAAATGACCATCAGGATGCACGTAACATAATTTGTGTTTTAATATCTTTCTTGCGATCTCACTTGCAAAATTTATCTTAATATCGCATTTTTAAAACTGAAATTTTAATTGTTCTTTTTAATGACTCGAGAGGTGTTCCTGAATCATTTTTTTTTGGAAAGGAATCAATTTTTAAATATCATGATTATCATATTACTTTTTGTTCAATAAATACTATTATAATTAATTGGAATTTCATACAACATTGATAGAAAAATATTTTAAATGATGATTATTGATAGAAATTTAGTACGGTATTTAAATTTTCTTTAAATTTTATTATTGTTGTTCTCAAATTTCGCCTGCAAAATTTGGATTCACGCCAAACACGAAAGTCAGTAGGATTTTCTGTTATGATTGCAATGGATCTAAATTCATTTTGATTGGACTTTCCAATGAAAAATTATGATTGAATTAGTCCACATAGGTTTGCAGTTTCGTATCAGAATTGTTTTCTGACTTTAGCAAATTAATTGTCAATTTCCAACAAATTTAATAAATAATTTAATTTCCGATTTAACAATCTAAGGAATTTAAATTTATAATAAAGATATAAAATAATTAAATAGTAAAAGTATTTATTATTTAGAAACAATATGAATTAAAGTTAGTAACTAAATAACTTAAATTCAAGGTGCGGTGTATTTGTCTCGGATGGTTGTTTTTTTTTTTCTTTTGATGAATTGTCTCTAACTGATATATTGATATGGAAAAATTATTTACAAAAATTACATTACTGTTTTGGTTAAGTATTTATGTTTATTGTTGTTAGATGGGTTGTGCATATTGAAATATATCAAAACATCTATATATAGGTCTGCAAACTGTTGAAATATCTACCATAGAGGGAGGCGGTGCTCTGTTGATTTATTTACTTAGTTGGCTTGGGCTTATTTCCTGTTTTGTATAAATAGAGATTCGTATTTATTATAGAAATGAAAAAAGGTAACAAATAATATTGTACCAGAAAAGGCTTAGGCCACCTGGACGTTTTTTTAATATATAACTATGTCATTGGTATTGTAAGAGTATGTAAGATTATTATTAAAAAGAGAAATAAAAATAAGGGAGGGTTGGTGGGAGTGCTGTGTTAATCTATGATTTGATACTATTAATTTGTTCATGGTATCAGAGCGTATCTGATCTAAGGGCCTGTTGATTACTCACAGAAGTAATGGCGGGTAAAGAACTCCAGAACACCCAAGACTCTGGGGGGGAACTCCAGAAGACTCAAGACTCTGGTGTGGAGATGACTCTCCTCCAAGCACTAAAAGAACTCCTCACAATCCAAAAGACGGCGACTGTACCAATTGAGGTACCAGTAAACACGATCAATGTCAAGTTCGATGGTATGAACTATGAGCTGTGGCTTTCCATGATGGAGACTCACCTCACGGGCAAAGGCAAACTAGGCTATGTGCGGGGAGACAAACCGGCACCAGCCATGACTGACGCTAGTTATGAACAATGGAAAATGCAAGACTCTATGGTAAAAGGTCTAATTCTCAACTCTCTTGATTCAAGCTTAATAGGGAACTTTCACCGGTATTCTACCGCAAAGGAGGTATGGGATGCTCTAGCAACCACGTTTTTTGATGGATGTGATTCTTCTTAAATCTATGACCTCCAACAGAAGGTGTACCAACTAAAACAATCAGGGGGCTCTTTAGAAACCTATTATAACAAGTTGCAGGGTTTATGGAGAGAAATCGACTTCCGGAGACCAAATCCTATGGTGTGCGCTGTAGATATTGAGAAACATAATTCCTGGGTGCAGCAGGATCGAGTCTACAAATTTCTAGCTGGCTTAGATGATTGCCTAGATAGCACACGAGCTGATGTAATTCAAACTGTGCCGCTGCCCACCGTGGAGCAAGGGTATGCTAGAATTCAAAGAGAAGAGATGAGACAAAAGGTGATGCGAAGGCAAGGCAGCAACGCTCTCAACCCTGCTGTTATGGTGACAAAAGGGGTGAAATCTCATGAGGTATCATTATCTTTGTCTAAGTTTGATTCCAAACAAGAAAAAAAAGGTGAACCGGGGTGCTCTCACTGCCATAATCCAAAACATACAAAAGATACTTTGCTTCAAACTTCATGGATATCCAGAATGGTGGCTGGAATTGAAGGGAAAAAAGGCTAGTAATGGTGGTCAAAAGGGACCAGCAGGTCATGCCCACCAAACCGGGTCCGGTGGCCCAATCTCGGCTGGTCATACTGAGCAGAATAACCCATACAATCCTGCTGGAAACAACGGGCAGCAGCAGTCCACAACCGAGCAGAATAGTAGGCACCAGTCTGCGTCAGATCAAGCCTCATTAACACTTGCAACTCATCTAGAAGGTACAAAAATTACAAATCTGTATGAAGGTAATGCTCTTTGTAGTCTTCAAATTCCGAATTTAAATAAATGGATAATAGATTCTGGGGCTACCGATCACATGACCAATTCAGAAAATAATTTGAATAAAATTGGAGAACCAAAACGAATGGAAATTTTAAATGCGAATGGGGTGTCTTTGCCTGTCATTGGAACAGGAGATGTAAAGCTAACTCCATCATTGTGCCTAAAGAATACGTTACTTGTACCATCCTTGTCTACTAAGCTAATCTCGGTAGGACAATTGGCCGAAGATCTGAACTGTGTAGTTCTAATGTATCCAAAATTCTGTATTTTTCAGGACATCCTCACGAAAGAGATACTTGGGCGTGGTATGAAACGCGAGGGACTGTATCATTTAGAAGATGTGAGCGTCGGGACTGTATGTTTGACTCAAAGGGGTACTCGGACAAATGATATTTGGTTATGGCATAAAAGGTTAGGGCACCCATCTATTGGGTATATGAGAAAGATGTTACCTTCGTTATTTTCTGACTTAGAAAAATTTGAGATTAATTGTGAAACTTGTATTAAGGCGAAAAGCCACAAAACCTCATATCCTAGGATATTATATAAGAATAATGAACCATTTGATTTAGTACACTCTGACGTGTGGGGACCTGCCCCAGTGA
>CAXKVW010001180.1:0-54180 GCA_964058825.1 Carex arenaria | reverse complement strand
CAACCATTCTCTAACAAAGCAAGTCGATCTTGTTGCTTTCAAAATTATGAACATTAATGCAATTGATAATATTATACATTGAGTACAAACTACTTTATTTATAATTAAGATATTTGAGGAAATTAAAGATGTTTAGATAGTTGCTGTCAACAAGCAAATTGGAGTGTTTTAATGTCATCCTCAACTCTAATGATCTTATCTCTATTAAATAAATCATGTTCAGGGATTGAAAAAGTAATCACGACACAGACGGGCATGAAATTGTAGGAGTGAAGATTTTTGCTACAAAAGGTGTTTAATGAAGGTTGAAAAAGTTTGGATCAGCTGGATCTAAGCTAGTTTTTCTCTAAGTCTTTCCTGATGGTGCTTTCAAGGATTGTTCCGGGGGTTCTTTTGTGCTGTGCTATTTAGGTTGTTTTGTGTTATATTTGTTGAGAACTTGAGATGTTGAAATATCTGATGTAACTAATGGACACTTTACTTTTTTATGCATCCCTTGACAATTGCTAATTTTAGTCATTTTCTAATGAGAAAATTGGTTATTTGTCACTCCAAAACTTTCAAATCTGAAAAATGCTATCACAAAACTATAAATTTGAAAAATACCGCTCTAAACTTAGTTAATTCTTAAATTTGCCACAAATACAAAAAATTTATATTTTTTTTATTAAAAATTAACTGAAAAATATAGTTTTGAGATACGTATAATGAGAGGTCTGAAGGGTATATAGGGAAATACAAAAATACGTATCTCAAAACTGTATTTTTCAGTTAATTTTTAATAAAAGAAAGTATAACAATTTTGTATGTGTGGCAAATTTAAGAATTAATTAAGTTTAGAGTGATATTTTTCAGATTTATAGTTTTGTGATGGCATTTTTCGAATTTGAAGGCTTTGGAGTGACAAATAATCAATTTTCCCTTTTCTAATTAATTAGCTCTATTTTTTGGGTGTGGAATTGATCTGAAGCTCTTTGGATTGGACCATCTTTGTCCAAAGACCTCTCTAAACTCAGATAAGGTCCACCCTTGATATTCTTGCAAATACTCTTATTAGGTGTCAATTTTAAAAGTATTTGCAAGCGTACTTGTTGTAAGGGAGGCTCATGCAAAAGCTTAGGAATATATGCATCTTTGTAAGTTCTTTACTGTAGTGTCTAAATGTTGCTTTGGTCACATAGGGAGATGTATTTCTTGAACCACAAATTTATGCTGGTCTGAAGCGCTTCCAAATTGACATGGTACGTCTGACATTTAAAAATCATATTGTTTGATCGGTAAATATTATTGTTTTGAATGAACTACCAGTATAGTGGCTTAAAAAATTCCCAATATTCGACGAATGCTATGAGATTGAAATATAAACGCTCACCAGTGCTCATTGCTACTCACAATCGAGAAACTGAACTTCAAATCGAAGAAATTAAGCTATGTTCCAATGTAGTTTGGAACTAACATGATTTCATTGTGCTTACAAGTCCAAGTTCCCTACTTTGGCAAGGCTTCACGATGCTTATATGGAACATCCTGCATTTCAAACAGCAGTGCCAGAAAATCAACCAGATGCACCAAAAGCATCTATCTTAGAGTCTGCATTTAGCAAGAATAATTAATCCCGGGATTGGTAAGTAAACTAATGAAGAAAGAATGTAGCTATAATTCTGGCAATTACTGTTGCAAGATACTGGTAGAGGGAGTAAAATAATTAAGAACATAGGTTGCCAATTAATTAAGAACTGGTATGATATCCAGTTGATCGTAAGGGCTTGTTCGTTGTTTATTTTGATGATGGTACCGTTTTAAATTCGGTTTATGTTTGTTTGTCTAGTTGCAACATCGAGTCAAACCAAGAAATCTCTCATCACGTCACATTTTTGGGAATTGGAATTAAATGATTTGCATAATTCAAACTTTTTAATATTTAAACCTGTGGGTTAAATTTTTTTATGTTTTCATACTTGAAAATTTTGCATATAGACTACTGTTTTGTTATCTCCATAAATAAAAGTGTCGAATAATATCATTTTTAATGTTCGAGATTTCTCATATCGAACTTTTATTTTTTTTAATAATTCAATTTTTTCTTACAGATTTAGTTGATTTAAAATTCGAGACTTCTCATATCGATTTTTTTTTACAGATTTAGCTATATGATATTTTTTACAAAAAGCACTTGTGTTTGATTTGTTATAAATCTGCCAAAAAATTGTATACTTTAAGGGCGTGTTCGGCCGCTCCACTGTTCCCGCGGAAAAAAAGAATTCAGTTCGATTGAATTTTTTTTTCCCATGTGAACAATAATTTTTAGTTAAATTCCAGTGCCCATGCTCATTCCCAATGATCCACCAAACAGACCCTAAAATTACAAATGTAAATTAATATGTATAAGTTAAGAAACAATGAAATTAAAAGATTAAATTATTAAATGTGGCGCGATACAACATGTAAAAATCTGACTTAATCACAGTACGACATGATGCATGACTCAAAGATTAAATTACAAATGTGACACATGACTCAAACACTAAATCCTAAATCCTATCATGTTTTGGAAAGTAAAAAGGGTGTTTTACTTCCTGCTCATATCTTCATTTTCAAAGTTTAAATAGTCGATCTGAACTTCTCAACATGATCTACATATTGATATGTGCTTGGAGACCAATTTTTACATTTTTTTAATTTTTTTTACTATTTTTTTTAATTTTTGTAAATCACAGCTTTTCATTAAATAAAAAATAAAAAAATTCAAAAAAACTGTGATTTTCAAAAATTCAAATAAAGTAAAAAATTTCAAAAATATATAAAATTTGATCTCCAAGTACATATCAATATCACCAGACAGTTTCTGTTTGGTTTTTTTTAAAAAAAAGCACATATCAATATAAAGATCATGTTGAGAACTTCGGATCAACTATTTGAGCTTTGAAAATGAAGATATGAGCTGGAAGTAAAACACTCTCTTTAATTACTTTCTAAAGCATGATAACCTATCTCTTTATATATATATATAGAGAGAGAGAGAGAGAGAGTAAATCTAGGGTGTGACGTGCTCACCAAAACCAAGAGAGTTTGGTGAGCACAACTCCAAAAATACATCTGATCAGCTACAAATGACGAATCCATGTACTTCGTGAGCGCTGTATGTAGATGCAAAATTTTGAAATTTTCGAACTCATTTGCTACGAGGTCAAGCGGTCAAAGTAATGATGAAAAATAAATATATAAAACAACTAATAAAATAGCTTATTAAAAGATTCATTACTTTGACCGCTTGACCTCGTAGCAAATGAGTTCAAAATTTCCAAAATTTTGTATGTACATGCATCACTCACGAAGTACATGGATTTCAACGATTTGGATTCGTCATTTGAAGCCGATCCGATATATTTTTGGAGTTGTGCTCACCAAACTCTCTTGGTAAGCACGTCACACCCTAGATTAGGGTCTTTCATGGAGTAAAACACATCTGTACTCCACGCTATATCTTTATTTCCAAACTTCAAATAGCCAATTCGAGCCTTCCAACATGTTCTGCATATTGAAATGTGCTTGGGGACCAAATTTTACATTTCTTGGAATTGTTTTTACTATTTATTAAGCCACTTTGAAAATCGTTGATTCACTATAAACAGTAAAAAACAGTAAATATTTCTGGACTATTGGATCAGCGATTTTCAAAGTGGCTTAATAAATAGTAAAAAAATTCAAAAAAATGTAAATTTTGGTCTCCAAGCACATTTCAATATGGAGATCATATTGAACTTACTCAGATCAGTTGTTTGGATTTTCAAAATAGAAATATAGTGTCATGGAGTAAAAACTTGTTTTACTCCATGAAGCACCTAGACCAGCTATATATATATGAAATTACTAATATGTTACACATAGTATAGAGGGCCTCCGTGCAACGACTCAATATTTGAGTTTTCAAAATTCTAACTGTCGTTTTTTTTTTCTCTTTCCTGTTGCTGTTTGTAAGACTTTCATGTTTCATGATTCAATGAAGCTGGCTATGACCTTTTTAAATATATATATATATATATATATATATATATATATATATATATTGCTATCGTTCATTTGGAAAAAAAATGGAAAAATAATAATGAGACATAATAATGTGTGAAAGTTAATTCACACTAAAAATGCCGGAGCATTGCTATTTCTATAAAAAAAAAAATAAAAAAAAATTTGGGATACATTTGAGAATTATTAGGAATTGAAACGTGGTATTGATACGGTTCCATTTGAGATGTTTTTCACATGGAAAATCATACAATAATATATGTTATTTAAAACTAAAATTAATATATAATATAAGTTATTTTAGACTTTTGCACAAGTTGACTTATCCTATATGTCCTTAATGTACTTAGTGGTTGCAGATTGGGCCCACCAATTAAAACAATTTTTTATTAAACCAACTTGATTGCTTTAGTTTTTATGAAAACCATAAGAATCAAGATATCATTTTGGTTCAAAGTGTTTTTTGCGAACCAAATTGTCATTTCGGTTCGAGCCGTTTTCACAAATTTTGGAAAAAAAATGATATCGTTGTTGGTGTAAAACTTGTGAAAATACCTCGGACCGAAATGACAATTCGATATGAGAAAAAATAAATTCAGACTGAAATGGCATCTCAGTTCTTATGTTGGTGTAAAAAACAAAGCAATCAAGTTGGTTTGATAAAAAAAAAATTTTATGGTTTCTAAAAAAATTTCCACCAATTTGCTATTTTTGGGGATTTGATATGAGAATTGCTGGAAATTAAAGGAACGGTTCTATTCTATGTAGTTTATTTTTTTATTAAAATCATACAATAATAAATGTTATTAAAAGTAAAAAAAAATTAATAAAAGAACCATATAATTATTTTATTTGTGTTGACTTTCTTCTTGAGAATATTTGTGGCACATCTGATTCTGTTGATTTGCAAGTTTTTGCAAACGTTTACATATTTCTTTTCAACAAATGTCAACTTAGAATTTTGAAAAATATGATTCGATGTAGGAGTGGATCAAGTGATTGTTACATTTATTGTCCATTTTCATGGTCTACATCCTTGTCTAGACAATAAAACAATAAGAAAACTTCATAGCATATTTAGAACCAGTAAGAAAAACGACATATAAAGCTTTTTGCACACCCTTGACGTCTTGTTTGCCTCCTTACCAAAAACGAAAGAGATCATTTGTCCTTCAGGGAGCAGGATTTTCCTATTCCCAGTGTGGCTGACACGTGGATCTAAACGGGTTTAAATATTTAAAAATTGGTTTTAGTTTTGTTGCGGGCCCACATATTAGTGACTCAGTAGCAGGAAAATCCAGCCTCTTGAAAGGTAGAGAATTCGGTTCTGCCAAAAAGAACTTATTTTGTAAGGCTAGATAATTTTGGTTTAATTAGTTATTTTAGAATATCTGTAATTAGACACCAAGTTGTTTGATACAGTAAAACTAGGAATTCACATCCTCCCCAGTACCGTCAATGGGAATCTTTTAGAATTAGTGGATCCAAACCGTTCTTTTAACTTTGCACGAATCTCAAAGCCTCAATAATCTTGCCCCTACGCTAGCTCAAATCTCAATGCTTCTCAAACCGTAAAGTGAAGAAAATCTTTTACACATTGGAGAGAATACTCTTCCGTAAAACTAGTTTGTTTAAATTAAACGGGTGGAATAACACTTTTTGATAAAAGGAAAAAAAAAAAAACTATTTTTTAATTAAAGACACATATTCACTAATATTGAAAGTCATAAATTCAAATCTGAATGAAAGAAATTATTTATTATAATAAACATGAATTTAAAAAGAATGTTGAATGGCATGATTCAAACCATCACATTCACACCCAAAAAAAAAAAATTGTCCTTTCGAATTTAAAAAAAGAGGATGTAACTTGATACTTTGTCATTAAAAACGTTTTCATATAATTTTTTAAAAATTGATTATGACCTGTGCGGATGCGAATTGGTGGGGAAATTCTTTTTGCATACTTTTGTATTTCACCCCTCAAACAATAATAAAACTGTTATGTTTTAAAGTAATGAGAAAATGGAGAAAAAAAAAGACTTACATGCAAATTAGTTTGTTTTAATTAAACAGGTGGAATAACACTTTTTGATAAAAGGAAAAAAAAAACTAATTTTTGATCTAATACTAAAGACACGTATTCACTAATATTGAAAGTCATAAATTCAAATCTGAATGAAAAAATATATATATTATAACTAACATGAATTTGAAAAGAGTGTTGAATAACTTAATTCAAACCATCACATTCACACCCAAAAAAAAAGTTTTGTCTTTTCGAATTAAAAAAAAGAAGAGGATGTAACCGAAAGACCGGATACTTTGTCATTAAAAATGTTTTCATATAAATTTTTTGAAATTGATTATGACCAGTGCGGATGTGAATTGGTGGGGAAATTCTTTTTGCATACTTTTGTAATTCAGCCCTCAAACAATAATAAAACTATTCTGTTTTACATGCAAATTATTTATTCCATTAAATTAAAAGAATAAAAAAATTAGGTAAATTTGTGGGGACCAGATATTTTTGTTTCATTCAATCTCAATCTAACAATTTAAATTGACAAAACCCAAAAATTGAAAACAAAGCCACGTTTCAATAGAAGCATGTAAGATGTAACCATACGTGGAAATTTTCATATAAACCTAAAATATTTCATTTTCAATTGTTAGGTAAAGATGTTGCAGCGATAAGATAATGTCACAAATCGCCTATTTTTTATTTTTTATTTTTTGACAAAGGAGAGATCTCTGTCGATTAGGTGTGACCAGTAATTTTATTTTACTTTAGATAATTGTAACAACTAACAACTGTAATTTTCAAGGAGACTCATTCATCAATCATCATTTTATTTTGAAGCAAACAAAAATAAAATTAAGGAGACTCATTCATCATTTTATTATTTAAGGAGAGTTGTATCCAGTTTGTTTCTATTTATATTTTGACAAAAGAGATCTCTCTGTTTAGATGTGACAAGTAACTTCCAATAATTGTAAGAGGAACTATAATTTTTGAGGAGACTAATTCTGTGTTTTTTTTTGACAAAAAAAAAAAGACCAATTCGTTGAGGTGTGACTATTAGCTTTTATGTCAAATAATTGCATAAGGAACTGTGACCAGTAGCTTTACGTCAGACAATTGCAAAAATAAATTGTAATTTTTTGGGAGATTGATTCCGCATTATATCGGATTTGCTTGTAAACTGAATTGTTTAGAAATTTGGAATACAAGTCTAGAAAATTAAATGTATGAAAATAACATACAAATTAAAAAAATACATAATTTTTTTTACATATGATCTCACAATAATTATTTTTTTTTCATTTAATTACATATATCTCATAAATTGATAAATATTTATTTGTAAAAAGTACATAAAATTATTAATACTATCAAATTTTATATTAATTTTTAATTACGCTAATTATTTTTAAGACCTTAAAACTTAACTATCTCTGCCGAAAATTAATTTGTCTGAAATTGTTATATGCTATCTCGCTTTAAATATTTATAAAATATAATATATATTATTCTAAGTCTTAAAAAAATATATTAGCAATAATTTATCTTAAAGACTTCAAAAGAAAATTATCTCTGCCGAATATTAATTTGTCTGAACTCTGAAATTGTTTATTATCCGAAAATCATTGTGGACCCGGTCCAGTAGTCAACCGAGTGACTGTAGCCTGACATGCTACTATCTCATTGTGGACCCGGTCCACCTACTGCACTGTCCCGGTCTCACCTACTCCCATCCTTAAAGACTTCTATAACCAAATTCTTGACCTTGGATCATCATCTAAAGTCTAAACAAATCCTGTGTGACGCCTATAAACAAATCCAACGTGTGCCAATTCATCCACTCCAGAAAACTACTTTCTATTCTTTGACAAAAAAAAAATTATTTCCAGGAGAAACACTCTCACGGTGACTTTGTTTATGAATTCCAAACTTGGTTGTTTTGCGGTTGTAGTCAGTAGTAGGACTTCTGTCGAAATTTCTATTTATAGCATATTTAAAAAATATATTAAACCAAATAACTAATGTTTTGTGAGAATTAAATTTCTACCACATCTGTCAAATGAAATGACGGATACAAAAGGGGTGTCCGTCATTTCATTTAGCAGACACCAGTAAATGTCTGCAGTTTAAAATGGTAGACACTGTGGTTATTAGGTCTAAAATAAAATTTTGTTTGTTATTTAAAGTTCGCATGCAAAAATCGTTATGACTAATATGTGAACAGGTGGTACAAACAAATTCGATCCAATTAAACTACTGAAGCGGTGTATTGTTGTTTCAAATGCATTTTGGTTTAACGAAAAAATAATAACACGTGTATGCTTGTGATAACCACATTCTTGGGATTTGGTTTAACGACAGAAAACATTGGCTCCACCATTTTAAACAGCGAACATTGTAAAAATTTAATTCTCACGAAACAATGGTTATTTGGTTTAATTTTTGTTTGAATATGGTATAAATAAAATTTTCCGAAACTTTTGGCATCAAGTACAAGAAAAAAAATTATATATATTTCGTCAATTTTATATAATTAGATATTAGTCATCTGTATTAAGATGTAAAAGTTTATAATCTTAAAAGTTTTTTAAACGTAATTCTAGTAGCATTTTGTTTTTTTTTTAAGAAAAATATCTTTTTTTTTTCTTTGAAAGAAAGGGAAAGGTAAAAAAAATGTTTGTTCAAAATTATGTTAATACAAAAAATTATATTATTACTGTAATATGATGTACCGTGCGAAATAAACATAGCAATAGTGAAACCGATCAAGTTTTTGTTAAAACTTACATCATAAATTAATTTTAAATTAAAGAGTGAGGCTAGTATAATATTAGTGTCATTTCAATCTATATAACACTAACTCTAAAATTTATTAAATCGACTTCAAATGACTAATTCAAACCGATCTACTATATATTTACATGCAAATTTTATGATTTTCCAAACTTATTTAGTATAAAGTCAAGCGTTTAAATGTGAGTTTTTAAGTTAATTTTAATACATTTATTTTTCAATATTTTTGACAACTTGACTTGATACTAAAATAGCTCGAAAAAAATATAAATTTTAAATACAAACACATCACTCATAAAGTAAATCAGTTTGAATTCGCTATATTTAAAGTCTAGCTAATAAATTTTGTAATTAGTGTCTTCTGACATCAACGTCATACTAGCCGATATCAAAGGAAAGATAGAATACTCATGATGGAACCAAAATACGTTTTGATATCAATTTAAAATATGTGTGGGTGTGGGTGTGTGTGTGTGTGTGGGGGGGGGGGGGGGGGGGGGGGGTTGTGAATTTTGAAATTCGTGGTGTATGGGGGGGGGGTTGTGAATTTTGAAATTCGTGGTGTATTGAAACGAATTCACATCCTCTCTCTTTGCTGCACAAAAAATCTTTTACAATTATTGAATCTGGATCATTCATTTTAACTTGCTGAGATTTAATCTCAAACCGTAAAGTAATGCACACCCTCTATAGTAATAGAGATGATAAGAATCCGTATTGAAACAGACAACTCAGATCTCATTCTACAGTGCGGTCAAGAATTGCATGGGATCTGAATTCTAAATCACTTCACTATCTCATGTGAATTCCTCAAAAAGTCGGTAATATGATCCGTGAAAATAGGATGGTAACTCGGCTCCTTAATCGGATTCGGATGCAGTCCATTTTCCACACCCTGATTGATACTTGAAACTTGATAGATAAAACTTGGTGAGTGCTCGCGGTAGGTGAGAAAACGAAAACACTACGTCAGGCTACCATCACCCGGTGGACCAGGTTCATTTTTGGGAGGCAGGTAAAGGTTATTATTTCTTTCTTTTTAATAGACCGAGTCCAGTGAAGTTGGTCAGAATTTTTTTTATTTATAAAAATATATTATAAAATAATAGGAAAAATAGAAAAAGTATATACATAGAATGATTGGAAGTCCTCGAAAAATATAAAAAAATAGACCACTTCAAATCTTGGATCGAATTTTTTTTTCTTGATCTAAAGTAGTCAATTTTTTTTCCAGTTACTTGAAAATAATATTCTGAGTACACATTCCGCTACGTTATCGGAGCTAGAGTTAATTGTGCACACTCTATCCCTGTTGTTTTTTTTTTTGCTTTCATTTTGTCTTTGCTTCTAATTATAGTTTTTAGACCGTTAGATTTATTTTTTATAGATAATTTTTGAACAGCAGTGAAACATTATAAAGAAACGAACCATCAATCAATAAAGCAATAATTCAACAAAATTCTTTAATTTTCATCAGATTATCCGTAGTAATTTTCTTCCAACTCCAATTTTTTTTCTTCATATTATAATAAAGGCACAGTGAATTCAAGACAATTGAAAAAAAATAAATTGGTGAAGTTCCTTCTATGTATGAAAAATTTCAAAGTACACTTTCTTTGTTTCTCTATTATTTCATAATATTTTCTATAAATAAAAATTTCTACAAGTTGGTGAGTGAAGTTGGCTCAGTCGCTTTTACTTTTGCACCGTTTTATACGAAAAGCCTACTACTCACCTTACAACCTCTCTTTCTGTCATATATAAATCCATGTTGCTTCATCTTTCACCCAAAGCCTAGACCTCTAAAACCTCTCTCTCATCTCTTTCTCTGAAACAACAATGGGAAGCCTCGCATCAGAGAAAACTGTGATTGGGTGGGCAGCAAGGGATGCCAGTGGAGTTTTGTCTCCTTACACTTACACCTTGAGGTACAATTTTTAACAATTTTAAGTATATAATTTTAAATTGTTTATCACTGAGTTTTGCTACTTTTTGTGTCATTTTCATTGTTTTACGTGTTTATGCGCAGTTAATTAATTAGCTGTATTTGATTCATTGATTTTTTTTTTTCACCAATATCATAAAATTATTTTTATTTGCTTTAGTATTTAATACACATTGCAACTACCATAACGCATCTTTCAGTTTCACTGGTATGCATGCTCAGTGTGTGAGAAAACCAACTCTTCATCTCAATAATTTATTTTCAGAAATATAAAATTAAATCATTTTTCATCTCATGGAACTGATCAAATCATTGATTTGGTCCCTATACAAAGCAATTACAAGAACTGAATTAATGGTCCGATTCGTTTAATTTTTCAAACTTTGTGATCGTTAATGTAGAAATTGTGTATAAAAAAAAAAAACAATTCCTTTTTGCGATAATTAATTTTTTACATTTTTAAAAATAATTTTTTTGTTCACTTAATGTGTCAACAAAAAAAAAAAAAAAGAACCAACAAGTTGCTGTTTAGTGTGATTCTTTTGAGATAGCGTTACAACTGATTAATTTGGAGTTGTTGGAAAGTGCAGGAAAACAGAGGCAGAGGATGTGGTGATAAAGGTGTTGTATTGTGGAATCTGTCACACTGATATCCACCAAACCAAGAACCATCTGGGCATGTCTAATTATCCTATGGTCCCTGGGTACGTGTGATCTAACCTCCTCTTTTTTTTTTTTTTTTTTTTTTGAAAAATTTGGCAGAGACTGCCAAGGTGAGTGACCTAACCTCCTCTCTCTCTCCTCTTTACTCCTTTTTGGGCTTTGGGCGTCTTGCCTTTTTAAAAGTTGCAACAGAATTGCTTACGCGTGTTACATGATAGTCGGATTTGTAGGGTCCATTCAGGGGAATTTCACGTGTACCCCTCCAAAATTTCAAAATTACGAATTTCCCTGTCTAAAATTTTAGAAATTACGTATTTTTCCCTCTAAATTTTAAAATTTATCCATTTTATTGTCTTTTATATTAAAATTCATCATAAATTTATAAGAAACCCATTTTACCTTTTATTAAAAGCATATAAATCCCATCGAACTTTAATTTGAATATGAATGGTTTTTCTACCGTCTGAATTGTTTTTAGATTTGTGCACGCAAAATCAGCACAAATCTTGATGCAAAAACATAAGTATATTGAAGCGACATGCACAAATCTTAATAAAATACGTGTTGATTGGAATTTCTTTAAAATCCATGCACGTTAGATCAGCACGAGTATTGAAGTGATGTGCACAAATCTCAATATGATGCGCACGGATTCGACAGTATAAGAACCTTTCAGATTCAAATTTGAGTCCGATGGGCTTTAAATGCTTTTAATAAAGGGTAAAATAGGTATTTTAAAAATTTAGAATGAGTTTTAATATAAAAAACAATAAAATAAATAAATTTGTGAGTTTTTAAAGTTTAGAGGGGAAAATACGTAATTTTAAACTTTAGAGGGGAAAACACGTAATTTTGAAGTTTGTGAGGGGTACACGTGAAATTCCCCCTTCTTTATATATATAGTTTTTTTTATGAAAATAATATAATTCTTGTATTAGACAAAATCTGGACAATCTATTGTGCCCTCGATTTTAAATTCTGAGTTGTGTTATTAAATTGGATCAAGGTCCGAACCGCATTAATATCCGTGCACACTTGAACATCTTAAAGTTATCTGTCTGTGTGAATCTTGATGCGAATTGGAGGACTCTGATCAAACATCAGACTGGATTTTGTTCGATGCTCATAAGACCGCCCTCTATTCTGTAACTTAATATGGAAAAAGAAACATTACTAGTGTTGTACTGAATGCTGTTTATCATCGAGTGTAACTAGCAAATTGACCCAATAATATGTCCCTTCGTGTGGCAAGTCAATACAATGGTTTTGATATATTTTGTAACAAGCATAGCAATTACAGAACAAGAACTTGAATTCTTTAATTAGTGTTACATCCTGTAAACAAATTTAAAAGCACATGTGATCTTAAAAAATGTTCTTGTAAATTTTACTTCTATGGTATCAGGCATGAAGTTGTGGGGGAGGTAACTGAAGTGGGTCCCGAAGTGACCCGCTTCCAGCCAGGAGATGTGGTTGGTATCGGGGTGATTGTCGGTTGCTGCCGCACTTGCCAGCCGTGCAAAGCGGATGTTGAGCAGTACTGCAACAAGCGCATTTGGTCGTATAATGATGTCTACACAGACGGGAAGCCTACCCAGGGAGGATTTGCTTCCTCCATGATTGTCAACCAAAAGTAAGTTTATTTGATACATTTATATAAATTTATATTAGTAGTGTATAGTTTACATGACAGAACATTTCTTGGAGAATCCATAATTGTCATCTTGAAATTATAAAGCTTGATTTTCAAGCGAGAATCAACATCAAATTGTCTAGTTCATGTTAATTTCCATTATTCAACAAGCTCTAAAATCTTAATGTTTCTCCATATTTACTCTAAATTTTTTTTCTCCCTATCTTCATCAATTAGATGATGAAACTTTTAAGAAAGACAAGATAATAAATTTGGACATAAGAAACTTAAAATTACAAATTTGAGCCTAGTATTCATCTTTTATTTTCTTTCTTTTGGGAAAGATCAGTTTCATGTTTCCACATACTAGATGGTTATTTGGCACCCTAGATAATACTTTTTCTTTAACCAGATTAATTGTAAATGTTAGTTTATGATACACAAGCAAGATGCCCTCATGGATATTTTTCAATATAGATGCTGTGTGGCCCTGGTTTTGCTTTCATTTTCTTTGATTTGTCCCATATTTTATTCTTTTTTCCTTATCAGACATAGATTTCATTTTCAATGGGGGACCCTCGAAATGACTTAGATATTACGGAAAATGTGGGATCATGTGTCCTTGTCAAGCTCTGCATCTGATTTACTTAGCAAAGAGGGATCTAGTGTCCAATTTTTCTGGATTACATTTAAAAACCTCAACCAAATGCCGGTCTTAGTAATTCAAATCAATATTTGAAATAACAAATCAGAACCGTTGATAGTTTGATCATCTTCTACGTCATGCACCAAGTATGTATTGATAGATCACAGAGTGATGAAGTAATTACATCAAATTATCAAATTATTAATATTTTAGCATTTTTATCTTGTAAAAAAACCAACTCCAAATTATATAGTTTCCAATATGACTCATGATCTACATGATCAACAACAAATGTTAATCTGTTATTCAGAATTTGGATTCTCAATTATTTAGACCAAAACCACAACAAAAGATAGTTTTTTTTGTCTGGGCTCATTTCCTTTGTATTTCAATTAGGTTCGCGGTGAAAATTCCAACAGGGCTTGCCCCAGAGCAGGCTGCTCCTTTACTCTGCGCTGGAGTGACAGTCTACAGCCCATTGAAACACTTTGGGCTCATGAAACCTGGCCTCAGAGGAGCAATTTTGGGCCTTGGTGGCGTCGGTCATATGGGGGTCAAGGTCGCAAAGGCAATGGGCCACCACGTGACGGTGATTAGCTCTTCTGACAAGAAGAAGGCAGAGGCAATGGATCACCTCGGTGCAGATGCATACCTTGTAAGCTCTGATGCTACCCAAATGGCAACCACAGCAGATAGCCTTGATTATATCATAGATACGGTACCAGTGAACCACCCGCTGGAACCGTACCTCTCATTGCTCAAATTGGATGGCAAGTTGATCCTCATGGGAGTCATCAATGAACCCTTGCAGTTCGTTTCTCCGATGGTGATGCTCGGTGAGTTTACATAAATAATGTATTACGTGAATTTCGTCTTATTTAAAACATTGGAAGACTTGAGGCTATGGTACTATGCATAGCGCGTATCGGTCCGTACTATGAACCAATATCTCCATTTTCAAAGTCCAAACAACCGATTTGAACTGTTCAACATGATATCGATATGACAGTGTACTTGTAGATCAAATTTTATATTTTTTTACTATTTTTTATATAGGTAGAAGATTACTTGATCTAAAAATATTACACCATTTAAAAGTAGTGATTTCCACCAATCTAAAAAAATAGTAAAAAATAAAAAATGTAATATTTAGCTTGCGAGTACATTTTATATGGAAATCACCCTAAACGGTTCGGGTTAACTATTTGAATTTCGAAAACAAAATTATTGATCCGTAGTACTAACCAATCTATGCTATGTATACCATGGCCTCACTCAACATTGGAATTACTTCTTCATTGGTAGATTAATTTTGCTTTGATTGTTAACAAAATTGTTGTTAATTCAGAAATTTCATGATTATTTGTAGGGAGGAAGGCGATTACCGGGAGTTTCATTGGAAGCATAACTGAGACACAGGAAGTACTGGAATTCTGCGTCGAAAAGGGCCTGACATCAACCATTGAAATTGTGAAGATGGATTATGTGAACCAGGCAATCGAGCGATTGGAGCGTAACGACGTCAGATATCGCTTTGTTGTTGATGTGGCAGGGAGCAAACTTTGAATTGTAAAGAGCTGTTTGTTTTAGGGTTCCTTGTCTTAATTTCTTAATGCAATGTACTTTTGGTACCAGTGTTCTTGTCAGCTTGTTGGGTGTATAGCGTTTGTTTTGAATGCTGTTATAAAGTGTATACCCTGGTGCCTAAATTGAGTTTGTTTTCCATTCTGAATGAACGACACTAAAAATATATATAACATGAGGAGAGTTGTGTTTTTTTTTTTTATGTTCTCATTATATTTATATTATTTTTATATACACAAAAGATTGTGACTTTTTAATTTTGCTTTGATTGGTATTGACAACTTGCAAATATACATTGATATGAATATGTTATGAATATTGATCGTTTAACTTGTTGATTTATACAAAAATAAATCTGAATAGTGATAATTTTTTATGTGCATAAAAAAATATATTAGATTTAATAATTTATTTTAACACATTAGTTTAATAATTTCATTATGAAATTTAAAAAAAATAAAAGTATGACGAAAACTAAAAAAAATAAAGATATTTGTCTAGCCATATATATATATTACATTAACATAATAATAGTTCTATATTGTTCTTTCCGAACCTTTTAGAAAGAGGCCTCATTTTAACTTTTTACAGTGGGCTGGGCTGATAGGCCGATACAGTCTTTCAGTTAGAGTTCAAAGAAACCTCGCTGTCGAGCAATGATTCCGTTGGGAAATGGGAAGGTAGATGCTGGCTTCTCTTATAAGCCCGGGTCAAAATCAAAATTATTTACCGATGAAATTCTAGTGCCTCGATTGTTCACTGTTGAAATTGCCGCTTTCTACGAGGGTACTGTGCCGATAAAGGTGTTAAAATAATCAAGGGCACCGTAGCTGTGGCCTGTGGGTTTTGATTCTGGCACCAATGGAGATGTAAGTACTGGAGGTCATTCTACAGTGCCATTATTTTTGGAAGTGTTTAACAGTAAGAGAAATCTGATTTGTTGCCTAAAGAATAACAAGGACATAAGTGTCATTTTCACTTAAATGAAATCATTCCTTTTGATTATATGGAATTGGATCTGCTGCGATCCGAATGGTATGGATAGTAATCCTAAAATCTCTGTTTTTCCAAATTTATCCGTCTAATAATTTATGTGCACGTATCTCAAAACAGCTAGTTTTTTCTGTGCACGAATCTTGAAACAATTCAACAATTGGATTTGAAAAAACAAGAATTGTAGGGTACTGTTTATAGGTAAAGAATCGCAGCAGATTCAGATCCTGATTATATATACCTTTCGATCAACAATTTGAGATGAATTCAATTAGTCTCCATTTTATTTCCGATTAACAAATTTCAATTGAAAATCATTTCTATTGAATTCTATTGAACTGAAATCAATTAAACTCTGTAAGGGTTGAGGTTCCGATCAGACTTTCGTCCTTTTGGGTGGGTGGGTTGGGGCCTTGGGGGGTTAGGATCCTAAAGTAATTCAAAATTTGAGCTTTTTTTTTTTTTTGAAAATAGTTTGTAGGCACGCACACTACATCCGAATTCAAATCCTCTCAATTACTTGATAAGAGAATCTTTTACATTTAGTAGATCTTGACCGTTCATTTTAACTTGGTACAAATCTCAAAACCAAATAGTTCTGCCCCTGCGTAGTCCGAATTCCAAACTGGTTGAGATTTAATCTTAAACCGTAAAGTGAGGATAATCCTCTACAATATCTGGGAGAATACGAATCCCACTACATTCCTCATGCAGAATCGAATCCATGTCTTTCCGTACGAAGACTAGTGTCTTTATCATCTGCCTTATGTAGCGGTGGCCAAAATTTAAATCCAAACCAATTTGATACAAATTAAAATTTACCAAGTTTCTTTGAATATTTATGTAGATTCTAATTAATCAAATTTGGATCCAAACTCTAAACTTATAACTCAAATGATTTGAATTCCTATTGGAGGAGAATTTAGATCCAAAAAGATCTCTCTATAATTTAAATAGGCTCCGAAGTGCTTTTTATTCGGTTGTAAGCAAATATTTAAATAGCATTTATCGCGTCATAGTGGAATGGCTAAAAAACAGTGCTATGTCCAAATAGCGCCGCTATAGTGTGAAATAGCGCGCTATAGTGCTGATAGCGTCATAGTTTTTGTGATCCGAAAACGCTATAGCAGTGCTATAATGTGCTATTTAGAACCTTGGTTGTAAGTATTCTAACTCTCTGCGGTACCGCACATAATACTCAGTACTCACGTGGCTTTTCTTGTACGTGTGTGTAGATTGTTGAACCATTTTTCTATTAGCAAATTGATACGATATCTAACTACGTGTTTGGCTGTCTAATATTATGCAACAGGACAACAGCAGCATTCAAGTATTATTTAGATTATTTTTTGTTAATACCAAATCCCAAAAGATAATGGAGCAACAAGCGCACGTGTTGGTGTCCTAGTACCAACAGGGCATTTCTTCTTGCACCAAAGTTAGAAGAATGTTTCTGTTACTGGTAAAAGCCACATTAATTTTCAATTTGTTGAAAATTTATCCTTCTTATTTTATGGTACATAACTAGAATGAGAGCAGTTTGGGTACGATGGTCATCGGATCCAAAGTGGTTCCAATAGGTTCTCTCACCGTTGAATCTGTTTTAGTATTCGCGTCTACTTTAAAATCCGTGCGCACGAATTCTAAAACCAATCCGATGGTGAGAAAACTCGTTGGAACCAAAGCTTTGGGTTCGATGGCCATCAGACCCAAGCTGTTTCCAACTAGAATCGGGACGTTCGGATAGACATCAAATCAAATTTGATCTAAGAAAACCGTCCGATCAATATTAAGATTTTCACAAACAACATTAAAATTTATTCGGATCAAGTGTGCACAGTTCTTAATGCAAATCGGACAAATCTAACCGGACATTAATCAAAATCGATCTGATGCTCATTGGACCGCTCCCACTCCTGCATAACTAGACAACTTTTATGCTTAATTTGTCATCTTTGCGAAACTATGTTTATTTTGGAGTTTTCTTAACTTGTGTCCTGGTTAAAAGGTAATGTTATTATTAGTATGGTCTACCCATTTTTATATTTCACCTCTTGTAAAAAATAATTTTAGGTTCCACCCTTTTACTATTTCTCTCCATCAAAAAAAAAGAAAAAAGAAATTGAAGGATTGATCTAATTTCAGTGTTGGATTGATCAATGCCTAGTTCTGATCTCTGAAGCTTTCACACCTCTTCCTTTTTACCCCCTCGCGCTCAGCAGATTCTGGACTGATGTGAGATTTTTGCTTTGTTTTCAATATATTGATTAAATTTGTTCGAGAAAATATAGTATTCCTAGCTTTTGGTATTATTTTTAGCATATATATTCTTGACCAATGCACTTTGAAATTAAAAATAAAAATCCTAACTTTCTCCTCTTTTTTTTTTTTTTTTTTTTTTTTTTAAATCAGTTCAGAAGATCAGCCACTCATAATGGGATCAAGATCAGGAAAAAGTTCTCCAAAAGTTTCATCAATGGAGAACAACCACAAAGAACCATTTATCATTGGTGAGTGCATCTAAATTCCCCATCTATTCAATTTTCTCGTTGTAATTGAGAACTGGTTTTTGATGTAGTGGCAAATTTGAAATCCAGATGAATATGGGTTTGCTAATTTAATTCCTTTATTATTTATATATAGGTGTTGCCGGAGGAGCTGCATCCGGAAAAACAACCGTATGTGATATCATTACTCAACAGCTTCATGGCCAACAGATCATTGTCCTTAGCCAGGTATAATGTTATTTTTTAGTCAATTATTTGTTATCTTCAGGGGCGAAACCAAGGCAGGGGCCAGCCTAGGCCCCAGCCCCCCTTGGTCCAGAAAATATACATAAATTTTCAGAAAATATAAAGAAATTTTCAGAAAATATACATAATTTTTTTTTGCTTATGAACTCTTGGCACCCCCTAAATTATTTATGGGCTCTTGACACCTCCTAGTTTTCATTCCTGGTTCGGCCACTGGACTTATCTTTAAAATAAAGGATTATATATTTGTAATCTTAACTATGTTTGTGTGTCAAAGAAGTATAAATGTGCTTGGTGAAAAAGTTATATGCATTCCCTGTACCTCACTGGTAGATGAAATAAAGTGTGGAATGGACCCTAATAAGCATTTGGAAATATCACTCAAAGTCGTTGTAAAGTGCCTAAATTACTTGCTAGAAATACCATCAGCTTATAATAAAATTACATAAAATTGACAACATGCTAGAGAATAGTTAATTCATAAGGATACTATACATAATTCATCATTGAATTTGATAATACCAAGTGAACATTTATATTTCAGGAGTCTTTTTACTATGGATTATCAGAGAAAAAGGTGTCCCAGGTTCAAGGATATAATTTTGACCATCCAGGTATTTCACATTTATTATATATAATCTCTCCTTTTGTTCTAGTTTTTTTTTATAAATAAAAATAATGTTCTGTCACTTCTCTTTAGATGCTTTTGATAATGAAAGGCTACTTTCTTGCTTGAAGAGTTTGAAGTGTGGAAATGAAGCGGATATACCAAATTATGACTTCAAAACATATGAGAAAGTATTTCCTGAAAGAAAGGTACTTAACAAATTGTAAGAATTTGGTTGAAGTTTTACGAATTGTAAAAATTTAATCTTCTGAAACAAACAAACAAATTTCAGGTGAGCCCTTCAGATGTTATTATTTTGGAGGGAATTTTGGTATTTCATGATCCACGCCTTCGAGAGCTCATGAACATGAAAATATTTGTCGATACAGGTACAGAATAAATATTTTTTTAAGGTTAAGTACAGAATAAATAATTACCGCACCATGCACCAGTAATTGTTGTAACCTGATATATGGCTGGTTATGGCTACTTAACTTTTCTCTTTGTTTACATCAAATATGATACAATTTTGCAATTTTTTTGTAGATGCTGATGTCAGGCTTGCACAGAGAATTCACCGGGATACTGTTGAAAAGGGTAGAGCTGTCACTGTTGTTCTTGAGCAGGTCAATTGAGCAGTAACTTAGTAAACATTTATTGAATCTAAATTTTTGGTAGAGGAATAAGGAATAACTCCATACGTTAATTTTTGTGTTGATGTACGCCGAATTTGTTTGCTTTTAATCTGAATTGCACAAAGGATGATTAATTGGGGGTGCCAAATTGCAAATTTGTGGAAAGCATTACATTGCTGTACTTTTGGGTACCTATCAAAATTATTTTCATTGGTTGATGATACAAATTTCACTTAGTTAATGCATGGGTGCATGGGTATATATGCTCCAAGATTTTATCAGAACATACAGTAATATAAACCTAAATGTATGAGAAGCTTTGTTTATTTTTCCATCTTCTTAATCATCCTTGCTTTTTCACACCACAATTAGCTAATTTAAATTATATTGTTATCTGAAAAGTGTCAAATGATTTGGTAATTACAGAAACACTAGTTTCATTTGTAATACTTACCAAATTTTTTATTAATCCTTTAGTACTACAAATTTGTGAAACCGTCATTTGAGGACTTCATAGCACCTACAAAGAAATATGCTGATATAATAATACCATGGGGAAGAAATAATCAAGTGGCGATCGACCTAATTGTGCAACACATCCATACCAAACTCGGCCAACATGACATTTGCAAATTTTACTCCAATCTCTACGTCATTCATTCAACTTTTCAGGTACATATTTCCAACACTGGCAGTAACCTATTATGTAATTTGAAGGTTGTTGCAAAAGGAAAAAGAAAAAAGAAAAAATGTTTTGGTACTATATTGCTCCTGTTCTAGGTTTCATCCTCTGTTTTTATAAAGATTTGAGTGGGCAGTACCATATCCATGCTGGTACTGCAAGAAATTATGGTCACATGAAGGCTTTAACATCAAACTTTTATATTATCTTATTTATTTATTTATTTGTTTGTTTACATTGTTTTCAAGACACGTGGCATGCTTACAATAATACGCGATGCTAACACCTCTAAGCATGATTTCATATTTTATGCTGATCGGCTCATACGTCTGGTATGTACTGATTTATATCAATGTCTGAACTTATATAGAATTCTATAAAATTATCAACTTAAAAATTCTTTTTATTGTAATAGGTGGTAGAGAATGGTCTTGGCCATCTTCCATTTAAAGAAAAGCAGGTGAAAACTCCAACTGGTAAGTACAATTTGCATAACTATATATGATTTACTTGTACCTAGTATTTGTGTCATGTGATAAGTAATATTTTCACTGCATTTTAGGGGCGGTATATACTGGCGTTGAGTTCTGCCGGGAGAAGTTATGTGGTATTTCAGTTATTAGAAGGTATACTACCTCAGATACTTTCTACATATGATCAATTTCATATCAAAATGAAGCAATTGACATTGTTTACATATATTATAATTTTTTTTCTAAACTATTTCAAGTGGCGAGAGTATGGAGAATGCTTTGCGTGCTTGTTGTAAAGGAATCAAGATTGGTAAAATACTTATTCATAAAGATGCTGAAGAGGGTGAACAGGTTTTGCAAACTATTTCCTTGACTTTATTTCCTTAAAATATGTCCAAATTACTAGAATCTCCCAACAAAAGTGTAGGAGAAAATAAGGGTCTGTATTGAAAATCTTCAGGGCTAGTGTGAAATGAGGAGAGAATTTATATATGATATTTGCAATGCTGAGGAGAGATTATGATATTGTCTAATTTGCATGGTATATGACTACTGCATTAGCTCATTTTTGTTTGAGTAGATATATATAAATTTCTTAAAAAACAGCATTATATATTATGCTGTATTTTTTTTATATGAAAAAATAGAAACAACAATACGCTTATTTTGTTTTGTAGTTAATCTACCAACATTTGCCCAAGGATATAGCAGAGAGACATGTTCTGCTTCTTGATCCTATTCTGGCCACTGGTTAGTTTCAAATTTCAAATTGAGCTTATTTTAATCCTTTACAGAAAAATTGCAACCAAACTCGCAGAAAATGAGCAATTTTAACAGGACATGCTGTTCACATCCATTCCATCTTCCATGTTTAAAAGAGGCCCTCCTTATTTTTATTGATTTATCTACTTAATTTTATGTTGCTTTGTTTTTTTTGTGTGTGTGTGTGTGTGTAAAATATAGGAAATTCAGCTGTTCAGGCTATCTCCTTAATGTTGGAAAGAGGAGTTCAAGAATCAAACATTATATTTCTTAATCTCATATCTGTAGGTTTACATCACGTTTATATTTTTAATGTTATTTATGTTATAGAATTCCAATGTATCTCAAATTAAATTGTGTCCAGCTTTGGAACTTTCTTAAATCAAAATATTCTCTCTTATTGTTATTCTTCTGAACTATTTTTTTTATGACTAGGCTCCTGAAGGGATACACGCAGTTTGTAAGAAATTTCCCAGAATAAGAATCATTACATCAGAGATCGAATTGGGTTTAAATGATGAATGCCATGTTATTCCTGGCATGGGTGAATTTGGCGATCGGTATTTTGGTACAGTATAGGTTTTCTAGCAATTTTATTGTAAGTTATTTGTACCAAATTCACTGATTTTTTTTTCCTATTATATACTAGCATTGGAATTTAACCATTCTCTTTGGTATTCTGTGCAGGTGCTTTGTCCCCCCCCCCCCCCCCCACACACACACACACACAAACCAAGTTAAAGTTTCACAGACACAGGTGGTATTATTCATTTATTTTTTTTTTCTACAAAAAAATTATCATCCATTTCACTGAATGAAACAAACTACAACTACACTGGTGTTATTTATGTTATGTCTTTTAGCCATATTTTTGAAGTTAATAGTTTCTTTGTTATTGCGGTTTAAACAAACTAAACTATGTTTCTCTTCCAAAAAGCGATTATGATTATGCTCTGTTCTCTATCATTTTTTATTCACTATTAACCCTACTTAATTACCATCCAGTGTACTCACATTCCTTGCCCTAGAGATGCTAGATTGACCGGAAAAAATCTGCTGTTATTCCAACCATTCAAATTTTTCAACGCACTAATTTCAAGAAGGAAAAATTTTCATGCGCGAATCTCAATAAATATCAACAGTTGGCATTAGAATAACAGGTTCATGTTATTCCTTTAGAATAACAGCAGGTTTATTTCCAGATTGACCATCAAGCAATAGAGTGGAAAAAATGGCACAGCGGAGCCGGATCCGTCACGAAAAAATGGTACTGTTACGGTACGAAACGGCACGGCATATGTCACTGTTCCGTGCCATGACTCGCGTATCGCGTGGCGTGACTATCTTTTAAAAATTTGACACGGCACGGCACGTCACGCGAGTCACGTAAAATTAGGACCGTTAAGTCTTGATCAAATGGTGAATCTTGAATAAACTAACTTAAATTATGAAAAAAATAGTTAAATGTAAGAAACATGACCAGTTACATTTGGACACGGCACGCAAGTCACGGCGTGAGTCGCGTGCTGTGACCACCTCTCAACATTTCAGTCACGGCACAGCACGGCACGTGTAACTGTTCACTTGGTCACGACACGGAACGGCACAAGACCAAAGTCACGGCGTGTTAGTCACGTCACGTCACGTCATGGCACGGCACGTTTATTCCACTCTAGCAAGCCATACTTTGTTTGTTGCTGATTGTTTGATTTAATTAAACGGTTTTAATTAGAAAATAACTCAACTTATATGCATCAAAGTGATCTATGCTCTTTGAATTTGATCGGACGGCCTATGGTAAATATGATAATGACATGCCATCATTTTCTTACGGCTAGTATTAATTTCATTTTTATTATAAAAAGTTGATTGCAATTTTTTTTTGGAAAACATATTAAAGAATTGAGTTCCAAAATATAATGACAAAATTGTTTTTTTTCTTCTTAATTTTACATAAAAGGTACATATCACAATTTTTTTAGAGATACTTAAAATAAAAGAAGAAAATTATTGTTATAATAGTTGCTTAATCCTTTCTCATATCACGATTCTGTCGAATGATTTCTTAAATCAAATTTTGTTCTTTCTCATTGAATTATATCTAACTGCTTCGATACAAATTTCTCCAATTAATAACTTGGGATGCGAATTATAGAATATAATCAGTTTGTATATAAATGCACTAGAGAGGAATTTGTAGGAATGTATAGATGAATAAATGTCAAACTCTTCCTGACAATGCTCTTTTATAGCCCCCATAGTCTATGCTTGGATTGAACAACATACATAATTTGATTTTCTCAAATATCTTATTAGTAAATACACTAGATTGTTGTATTATTTTATTTGTCATGGTCTTAAGCTCTTAGTAACATAACATATATAAGAAGCAATAAGGCTCTGTTTTGTTAAATAGATTGGTTTCAATTATATACAATTAATCACTGTCATTGAAACCAATGCATGCACAAGATGTTTATTTGATCACACCATTCTAATATCTAACCAAACTTCATAGTAACATGAATTTAGTATGAAAAAAGAATCACATTTAGGTTGTTCTAAAACTATATATATTGTTAAGATATCCAGGTACCTAACAGTACGACATCGATTAGCTAGCTCATTGTTTCCATTCGAAACTAAATGTGAAGAATTGTGATGTCATCATTTCTGTTATTTTTTTTCTTTTTACTTTTTAGAAAGACATTCGTGTCATTTGTTGTAGTTATCTAAAATCGAGAGTTTAATTTCTTCTCACAACTTTACAGTTTTTGCGAAGATTTTCAAAAAAAAAAAGAAAGAGAGAGAGGTTGATTGGGCCTTTGATTTATATATTCCGACACAAACTTCGTATTTTTTTTATTAGTCATTGAAGAAATATTGTTACATTTGGACCTTTTTTTTATTAGTCATTGAGGTTTTTTGTTTTTTGTTTTTCTTTTAAAGACTTCTGTACATTTGGACCTTCTATAATATTTTTATCGCAAAAAAATCTTACTGTTTAATTTTTTGGATTTACATATGCTCGATCAATTTCAAATTAATTTTTTTTATAGTATTTTTGTCATCTTTATTATCAAAACAAGTCCAATATTGAATAGATTTCATGACATGCCAATAATTTTTTAATTTGTGTAGACCAAGCTCGTAATATATAAAAAATATAAAAAATTCTGTATTAATTAACAAAATTAACTAGCTCAATTTTTCTATCAACAAGATTTTCTATTTTGAGAAAAATTCTGAAGAACAATCATCCTTTATAAAGAAACTCGTACAGTCGTACGCAATAACTTTGTATAAGTCTCTTTCCTATTTTTATTTTGTGTCTTATATGCAATAACTTAGTACAAATTTCATATAACGCAATATGAATCAATTAATATATATATTGCTGATGGATTATTATGACAATCTAGAAAAGTTTCTTTGAACACATTTTGATTCCCTTTGTGTTAATTATGTCATGCCTAAGTATTATTTACTCGTACAAAATTAAAAACTGAGGGAGGTTCTCGTTTTTTTTTTCACCTGAAATTTTTAGACTAGCTATTTTATTATTTATTTTAATAGGTATACTCATTTATAGACTATTTTATTATTTATTTTAAATTAAAAACTGAGGGAGGTTCTCGTTTTTTTTTTCACCTGAAATTTTTAGACTAGCTATTTTATTATTTATTTTAATAGGTATACTCATTTATAGACTATTTTATTATTTATTTTAAATTAAAAACTGAGGGAGGTTCTTGTTTTTATTATTATTTATTTTATTATAATTATTAGATTAAATCATTGCTTTCATGAAAAAATGCTGCTGTAGTCCGATCTATCTGGTACTAAGAAAATTTTAAAGTTAAATCATTTTAACTAGATTAATAGAGTTAATTCTAGTAATTACATTTAAATTAATTTTAAGATGTAATATTGAAAAATTTTAAACTATAATATTAATATATTTATAAACAATACAACACCCTAATTTTATGAACTAACCTTCTTATGAATAATTAATGCAGGTAATTACTAAAAACATGTCCTACAAATATTTTGTGTAGAACGTGATTAGATATAATTTTTGGGCTATAATAAAACTTGATTGATACTTTTTATTGTGACAAGGTCGATAGATTTAATGAGGACCACACAAACATATAGTTTTTTATGGTTGACAGGAACACCAAACAATATATTAATAAAAAATATATATATATACAAGTTCCTAATTAATAATTTTTTTAATTAGTTATGAAAGTACCTAATATAATACAAGTCAAACACAACCTTTGTCCTCTTTAACTAAAACTCATCCACAGTAGGATTTCCATAGCCTTATTATTTATCAAGCTATACATCATTTTCTGCTTATTTGAGAAAAGTCTTATATTTTTTTGTCGCCTAATTAAAAAATCAGACTTCAATAAAAAAAACATAATTGTACTCGTATTCGGTGTTTTCAGCATTTGCTCTAATATCAAATGTTAGCCGTCATGATAATTTCTGATATCTCAGCAAACAAATAAAATAATGGACTCTAATTGTATTGTTGAGTCTCATAAAGATTTTTTTAAACTAAAGTGTCATACTATGAAAGTATTTCTATATTAAATCAATATGAATCGTATTTTTTTTTTTAGAAATATACCCTATAAACAGAACGGAGAATGCATTTGCTCGCATTATGATAAGACATAAGAGAACTGAGAAATTGCAAGCATAGTGACAAGATTCGGGAATAATTTTTGAATTATTTGGATTTTTGGTGATACCGAACCGAACTCCGAATTATTCGGTTGACCAAACTTTGTCCGAATTTTACGAAATTTTCTTAGAATTTTATTTTTTGATTATTTTTTATTTTTACTCCCTTACAGAACTGTGATCTATGATCTGAATAATACCAAATTATTCCCAAATTATTTTCAAATCACGAATTATTGATCTTCCTGAACTGAACCCGAATAATTAATTTGACATTATGACTGCAAGCATAATGTATTTTAGTCTCCCAAACAGAAACGTGTTACTGATATGACACTGAAAATCCCACACATCCTTCCTTTTAATATCTCTTTCCTCTCCATTTCAGAAACAATGGGATATTTTTTATTTGATCACAAAATGAAGACAGAACATCTCCGTTACACTAATAATGGATTTGATAAATAAGGCGAAACAATTTACCGCGAAACCTGAGACTCACTTGTCCTCGCACTGCCATCACTAAAACGGTTTCAACAGCTTTATGTACACAACCCTGTATAATGAGAATATATAACAAAAATTCTACCACTGTATTTACAAGTCTTCAGATTATGCATTTTTCTTTCCTGTTTATATGGAGATGAGTAGTGACCGAAAATTCATAGGTTTGTGATGGCTAAACAAGAATTATATTTTAATATTTTTGAGGGTTACTAGGCCAATAACCCCAAAATTTAAATAATTTTGAATTTGGTTTTTGTTATATATACCTTTCTGCGCCGGATTTCCAGTTTTCGCCTCAGTAGACAGAGAGACCGACTCTCTCTCTCTCTCTCTCCCTCTTCTCTCACTAGAAACTAGACACCCTTTCTCTCGCCGATATCCCCAGAATCTCTCTCTCTCGCACTCTCCTTCTGTCTTCTTTGCCCCGTCAGAATTCCACATCTTCGTAGCTCGTACCTCATCTAACAATGGTACGATCTCTCTTTCTGTTCACAATTGATTTTTTATTCGACGAAATCATTCTCCGATTGAAATAATAAATATTTCGTTCAATCTAAACGCAGGTAGTTGCTCAAACTATTAAGGAGGCTCAAATAACTGAGCAGGATTCGCTTCTCTTGGTATGATCTATTCCTCTACTTATATTACATTTTATTCAGTAATACTTGAGCTACATTTGTTCAATGATGCATTTTCGGGTCCGATTTCAGTCATTTCGGTTTGACATTTCATACATTTGATCTCTTAGTCTGGCATATCTATGAGGTTTCTTCCGCTATTTTATTTGAACTTAATCTGGTTAGAAGTCTGATTATCATCAATGCTTCTTGATTTGTACTTCTTTAATTTTTTTTTTTCCTTTTATATATAGTTTCTGAATTTCATTGAATAGGATATTCAGGACTCTTTGATAAATGCTCTCTATCTTTCCAATTGAGTTAATTCCTTGGGTTCACAATGGCATTTTCTCTCTTTTTTTGCATATCATTGAGATCTGCAGTTTGATTACATGAGAAGAGTGAGGCTATGGTACTATTTGTAGTGCGGATTGGTCCGTACTATGGATTAATATCTTGGTTTTCAAATTTCAAATAGTCGATCTAATTACGTACTTTCTTTCTGATCTAAGGATAAGTGGATAAGTAAGTACTTTAATTCCTAATTTACATGGGCAGATCATTATTTATTTATGCACCAGAAAAGCCCTGTTGATTGTTTAATTTAAATGAGTAAATTAAAACCTTACTTTTGTACTTTACTAACTTGAGCAATATTTTGATTTGATTAATCATATAAATTTTTACAGACTAGAAATCTGCTTAGGATAGCGATATATAACATAAGCTACATTAGGGGCCTCTTCCCTGAGAAGCACTTCAATGACAAGTCTGTTCCAGCCTTAGGTGAGCATTCTTCCTTTCTGTTTATGTTACTTTGTAACCTCTACTATTTTAGTTTTTTTTTTTCTTTTCCTGATTTCTTCTTATTTTCTAATGAAGAGATGAAGATTAAAAAGCTGATGCCCATGGATGAGGAGTCCAGGAGGCTGATTGATTGGATGGAGAAAGGTAAAAAAATAACATCAGATTCAATCGACTTATGTGTTCTCTGTAGGTCCACTTCAATGTTAACATCTGATAAGTTTGTACTTTTCGGTTAGACCTAGTTTGGCCAAATCTGTTGTTTGTCTTTATCTTTTTTCAGTGCTTGAGGCACATTAGATGATATATTATGGCTGAAATTCAAGCTTAATTTAAAAATAAATACAGGTTGAATATAACTGCAGCAAACAAATTCAGTCTAAGTTTCTTCTTCATTGGTTAAATATTTTATAGGAGTATATGATGCTCTCCAAAAGAAGTATCTCAAGACACTCCTCTTTTGCATCTGTGAGAAAATGGAAGGCCCTATGATTGAAGAATATTCATGTAACTATCTACTATTACGTTGTCAGATCACTACTTAATCCCCTGTATCTCTGATGTCATGGTTACAGAGTCTAGTTCTTTAGTGACATAAATTATCTTTATTGTGTTACTAAAGAAAATTTAATTGTTAATTATATATAGTATAATAAAAATGAGCAGGTTTATGAGTAATAATATGTGTTCCTGTAGTTACTAGTCATCGAGCCCCAATCTGGCAGGTATTGTACCAGTTCCTTCAACTCTATTTAGCCCTAGATAATGTAATCTATTTCAAACAATCCTAACTTATCTTCCATTGTCCTGAAACCAAACTAGTGCTGTTTTACTTTTATCCTCAACTTTTCCAAATGATAACATGCCGAGAAAAGATAAAAACAAATGGAAGGTATAAGTATCCTAATCCTTTTGTTTTAACTATATGTTAGGTCAGACACCAAAAGTTCAGGTGTGTTGCTCAGTAAAGTCTGTCGAACAGAGAAGAATTTTATGTTAATTTTTTTTAATACTTTGCACAGTTTCATTCAGCTATCCTAAGACCAGTGAAGAAGAGGTCCACATGAACATGACTTGCAATGGAAATAAAAATACTGCAGCTACCTTCAAGTCTGATACAGCAGATGTTACACCTGATCAAATGAGGTTCCTTTATTCTGATATATTTCTCTTTCTTGGACAATTCTCTCTTTATTGACCAGTATTAAGTTCCAGAGGAACTTACTCTAAAATTAAAGCAAGATAAAGCTAAAAATTTGCAGAAAATTAAAAGAAAATATGAAATTCATCTATTTGTAGGCGCTCTGCGTGCAAGATGATCAGAACCCTTGTTTCATTAATGAGAACTCTTGACCATATGCCTCAAGAGGTACATAATATTTGTTCTTGTTCATGGAAAGTGGAAATTCTATCTTTCTAACTTCCAGAATTTTTCAAATTTAATTTTGCAACCTATTTTAACTTTTGTGGGATTATTTGCATGTAGCACTGCACAAGCAAAATCTTAGTTTAGTACACTAATTGATTCTAACTTTATAATTTTGACTCAGCCATATCTGTTATAACTATTTCCTTTGAACTTTAAACACCAACAATATTTTTGTTTCTTGGCTTAACTGGTTCACTTTTCAATGTTCTATTTCAATTTCTGTTACAAAAATGAAACTTCTTATGGGTACGGAAAAATTATCCACATTTAAAAGGAATATTCCCCCTGGCACCCCACTAATCTATGCATAAATTATTTGCAAATAATACAAAAATTTTGGACATTTTATTTTTGTGAGTGTTGTCTCTGTTGTCAATGATGACTATTTCAAGGTTCTTTTGCATAAATTCCCACAAAAGAAGTTCCAGTATCATACTGAAGAGGATATATTGATAAATTCTACTGTTGTATTACAGCGTACCATTCTGATGAAGTTGTTATACTATGATGAAGTCACGGTATGTCTGAGCTTGAGATGTGAAGTTATTTTTTCCCTTCATTTGTTTTTATTGAACCAAAACAGGATTAAATTATTGCTTGGGTGTACCTAACTAGAAAAGGCACAATTGTATGAGATTACATCCTTCTCAAGTTGTTCTTTCAGTAAATTATTGTGTAGCGTTGAAATTGATCCGGGTAAATATTGTTTTCAACTTGATTTATTATGATTAATTTCTTTAACTATCCAAATTTCTAAATTTTTGACCCAAGATGTTGTACATTCTATTACATAGTTTGGATCTTTGGAAATATATGTAGTTGGGTAATTTTGGGTTTGATATCGCACAGACCATTTAGTCAGCATATGCTGGTCACTAAATGAATATCACTGGTTATCAGTTGAATCATACAACCAATATTTATCTTGTTGTTTCCTTTTATTTAAGTTCATCACCATTTTATGCTGTTGATTCTCACCTAGTGTTATTTGCAGCTTAGATATTAGTTATGACAACAAAAAAAGAATATCCAAAAGACAACTGTTAGAATTTATTAGCACTTCTCAGTCTAATTACTTTAATGTTGCAGTCCTTCCAACAAAATGCATGCAGTTACTGAAAATATTAGCTTTCTACTAAAAAATTTTCTCGTGAACATTTACCATTACAGCCTGAGGACTACGAGCCCCCATTTTTCAGAGGTTGCCCAGAGAACGAAGCAATGAATATATGGAACAGGAACCCCTTAAAGATGGAGGTCGGCAATGTAGATAGCAAGCACCTTGTGCTAGCCCTCAAGGTACTCCTTTTACCTATACTGTACCTGATTGCTATTGTTTCTTGTTCCTTTTATTATGATAAATATGATAATTATTTTTTTCATCATGTGGGTGTACGTTTGCCTATATGTGTTCTTTGTGTAGGTTAAGAGTGTTCTTGATCCATGTGAGGATGAAAATGGAGATGCCCCAGGTGATGATATGATGAGCCTTGGAGATGATTCTGGAAATGAAAAAGACTCTTCTAACAGTGAGGTTATTCTCTTTCTCTTTGTGTTTAGTCACATTTCTGATTTATCATCGAGGTACTGATATACCTGGCATTACTATAGCTTGGGAGTTTCCATTTGTTGCCTTTTGATTACTTGTAAACAATATACTCCAAATAAAATACATAGATATTTTGTTGGTCAAATTAAAATTACTGTTGGTGCCAACCTTCAAATACAGTTCAATGTATGGTAGAAGGTTTTGCTAGTTTATATTCATCTCTACTAGTTGCCATTTTTTTGCAGTTAACAATATTTTACTAAGTAAATAACAGACACTTTGTAATTTTTTTCGTTTATTAATATATTTTTGAATGTGCCTCCAGCCCACTCTCCTTCAAAAAAGAAAGTTCCAACTTATGTTTATAATTTAAATGTTTTCCATACCACAAATTTTCAGATTGGGGCTGCTGAACTTGATCGCTACATCATTGCTCCTAATGGTACCATAAAACAAGAACATTTGTCATGTTTTTTTTACCCCCTTAAAATGATTGATATACCTCCTTGTTAACTGAATTAGTAATTTGACAGTTCCCAAGAAGGAAAATGGAGCAAATGGTTCAATTTCTGATGGTCAGTGATCCTTTTCACATAAGAAAACAAAATATAGTGGTGACACACAGTACTAGCTTTCTTTCTATACCATGTCTGCACTTTTTTTACAAATATTCTTGTTATCATTAGATGAGACTCAAGATAATGCAATGGGGGCAACAGATATGGATGAACTGACAGCTTTAGTAAGAGAATGGATAAATATTAGGGATATCAACACTGTTAATATCTCAGATGTTCTCTCATACTTCCCAGAGGTTTCTTCAGTAAGTTTTCTTTTACACATATACAGCTGTCTTTTTCATTTCCTTCCTGCAAATTTGATAATTCTCTCTATGTATAAAACTTGCAGGCACTGATTGAAGGTAGTTGGGCATGACATCATGTTATGATTTGAATAAAATTTATTATTTCAGTAATGATACCACATGTTTCATTCTGGTACTTTGTGGTAATCCATAGTGTAATAGCCTTTGTGGAAATTAACTTGATTTTGACATTGGTTAAAGTCTCAGTCCATATCTGCTGCTTTTTGCTTAAGCTTGAGATCTCTGTTATAGCCGTCATCACATCTAGTATTTCCTATTTTATTCTGAAAACCAAATGTCCTGTATAACAAATCATTATTAGTAATAAAATAACCTTCAATTATTAACGTCCTTGTTATAGAAATCCTGGATAATCTAGTAAACCAAGGGCTTTTAGCCAGAGCAAGCAAGGACAGCTTTACTATAAGCAAGGTAAATAAACCTGCAATTGCTCCTGTCGTACTAGTATCGTTTTAATTTATAGATTGATATAACCTCTTTCCCATCACTAGTCCAACTGCCAGATGCCAACTGGTGAGAAAGAAGTAGTAATGCAAGATCTGATAAAACCACAAGAAGTCAACAAGGGTCCTGATGAGGATTTCATGTACATGAAGGTATTTAAGCAATTTCTAGCTCTACAAGAAAAATCAGCTAATCACATTATAGTTAACTGATTGAATGCTAACAAAAATGAAAAGTAAAACAATAAAAATGCTATTACTTTATACCACATATGACCTTTTTCAGTCAGCATTGTAATATGAAAGGTTATCCTATCTAACAAGTTGATTGTTTTCTCAAAGGCTCTGTATCATGTCCTTCCCATGGATTATGTGTCAGTAGCAAAGCTACACAATAAGTTGAATGGAGAAACAAGCCAGAACACTGTGCGCAAGCTGATTGACCGAATGATCCAGGATGGCTTTGTCAAAAATTCAACCAGTAGAAGATTGGGTATGCAACTATGCACTTTCCTCCATGCTAATTGCGCTCTCAATCTCTCTCTCTCTCTCTCCAACTGTCCTCCATTCATTTGACTTTTGAATGTACAAAAACAATTATTTACAGGTAAGCAAGTTGTCCATTCTGAGATCAGTAACAAAAAGCTCCTTGAAATTAAAAAGAAACTTGAAGTGGTAAGCAAATTAAATTCTTTGCCCATACCATCGCTATTGTCCATTATAGAACAATTTATTTTGATTTTATGTGACTCTTGAACTGGGTCTCTGTCTACTTCGACAGTGTCTTGACAATCATGGCTCTCAGACATTTGAGTTTCATGAGTTCGATATTCCAAAAGGTAACATTTAAGGCCTCAGGAAAGATTTTTTTCAACCTTTTTACATAATTTCTGACACAATATTCATGGGTTTGTTTTTCATGTGTTTTTCAAAAAGGGCCCTAATGTATCCTTTATCTTGTTAGATAAAATAATGCGAGATGGGTCAACTATCGGTGGAGTCCACTCAGTTGGCTCTGATCAGACTGGGACCAGAGAGAGATCAGAGATGCAAAACAATATGTCTTCTGCAAAAGACAGAGAGCGGAGTACCACTCCTATGAGCATGCGAGGGGTAATGTTGTCACTCTATCACTACTACTTAAGTAACTTCAGTGAAGCCAATTTCCTATTATGTATCTTCCCTATTAAAACTTACATTGGTTGCTTTAATGAGAATTCAATTTTTTTTTAAGCCTGCTGAATCGCTAGAGAGTGGAGTACTGAGTCAAAAAGTTAGAGGTAGAGTTCGCGGTGCCAGTAGTGGTGATGATATCGAATCCAACTCAAGCAAGCGACCGAGAAAGTCTAGCACGGTCTCTCTCTCTCTCTCCCCCCCTCCCTCCTCTCCTCTCATGGTACCCTTGTCTATGAATTAAAGAAAGTGCCCCTAAGGCCATTTATGATTGTCGATGATGGCAATGCAGAGAACTTATGTTGTAAATATATGTTTTAATAGTTGAAAACCAAAGCAATGTTAAGACTGAGGACACTTAATATAGCAAAATGGCACAGAGAACTTGTAAGATATGGGAAATTAATTAAGGACCAAGGAAATCAGTGGGTTAGAGAAAACTTGTATCTGAACATAAATTCCAAAAAAGACACAATAGTTTTATTCATTCATTCAAGTTCTATTGTTTTATAGACTGGCCTAGTTGTTGTTGCAACTTTTACAGGTGAAGGAGCCGATTCAACAGCTTGCAAAGCGCATCAAAGCAGAGGTTTAATGAGTCATATTAATTGTTTTTTGTAGAAGTTGGTGCTTAGTGTTTTCTCTGTCTTCTAAATAATTGTTTACAATATCAATTGCAAGAGTACTGGTGTTACTTTGAATTTGTTTTGATGCATATTGTAAAGTTCTATAGCAATTCTATCCGAAAATCTATATTCTGTTCTGACATAGTGATTTTACATATTTGCTCAAGGGAATTTCCATGCGGAAGACAGCAATTTTCAATCGAAGGTCTTTTTGGAAAGAAAGAAATTACATAATAAGTCCCTATGATTTATTGTGATCTAAAGCTGTTAACTCTCACTTGAAGTATACAAATTAATCTATAATCTATGTTTTGTGCTTGTATAAGAAATGAAACATAGTGGAATGATCAAAGTTTATTAGTTCATAAGTTACACTGAGCGTTAATCAATCGATAAAACTAAAATAAATATATATAATAGATAGTGGAGCAAAGGCAATGACTTTTGTGTGGGATGTTGTATGTTCAAAACTCGGATGGGAGAATCCTCAGTAAATATTAGAATCCCTAGTAAATATTAAATATTTGGGTTGATTAACCTCTGACCTTCACTCCAAAAGGAAAAAGGAAATATAACTAGTGGAATAAACAGTTTGCCTAATTCAAGATTAAGAAACCAAATTGTCCCAAAAATAAGAAAGTGCGGCACACGATACTTCTTTCTAGTTCTGTCGGGGTAGAATTTACAAGTAAATAAATAAGATAATTTTTTATGCATGGGATTTCTAATTTTGACACTTACAAAATTATATTGGTCAAAGAGAACATGTGTTGATGGAGAATGTGAAACAGAGGTGCTTGCCTAATCCTTTGAATTTCCCCATGCTGTCAAGAGTATGATTTCAGGAATGACACTGTAAGCTCATCATTTGATCCCGATTGTTCTCGGATCAGGATAAAATGCTGGTCTATTAACTCCATTTCTCTTCGCAAATCAACTTGAGCGTCTTCAACTCGTAACTGCTGAACCATTTATGGTTATAACTCTTGCTGAAAAGTACGATTGTCAATGTACATAAAATGGAGCATGTTTATAAAAGGTAGTTAAATAAATTTAAAATTTTCTACAATAGCTTAGAAAATTTAACTCCAATTTGACATAATTTTCTAGTGTACCCACTTAAACTTCTAAAATAGCTAATTTTCTCATCAAATAACCATAATATCTAAGAACAAAGCTAGAGTGTGATGTGCTCAATAAGAAAGTTTGGTGAGCACATCTTCAAAAGTCTATCGGATTATTTTCAAATGACAAATCTAAACTGTTGAAATCCATTTACTTAATGAGTGATGGATGTACATGATTTTTTTTTAATTTCAAATTCATTTAGTACAAAGTCAAGCGGTAAAAAAAAAACTAATAAAATATTCATTTTTTTTGGTACTTGACTTGTACTAAATGAATTCAAAACTTAAAAAAAAAAAAAACTATGTACATGTACCACTCATGAAATAGATGGATTTCAACAGTTTGAATTCGTTATTTGAAAGACAATTCGATAAACTTTTCGAGACCAGGTGAGCACATCACACCCTAGTATACCCCATCAACGATGAAAACCAATCCTTAGGATTTAGGGTTTACAGCTAATTCAAGAATAGCTATTGTTTGTCTTATTAGAATAGCTAAATCTTCAAATTCTTAGGAATAGCCTATTCTAATAAGAAAAAAAAATTTGATTCACTATTCTAGCTATTATAACCCAACCAAACACCGAATAAGCTATTCCGAATAGCCTAATCTCAAAAATAGTCTATTAGCACTTAAAAAAACAATCCGGTACCATATTTACATGACTTTTTATATTAATTTAATATTCAAAACTTCAATCCGATTATTAGAAACACATTTGACATATAGAAACAATGTTGAACACATAAAAGAGATAAAACAAATTGCCTAAATGCAACGAACTCAGATAATAAAGAAGAAAATGTTTACAGCTTGAAAATGAATTTCGTCGGAAAAGATGGTGGCGTTCCGGCCATCTTTGAAGCTGCCTGCCACCGCTGGGAATACTCTCGAATTCCCCAAGTATTGGCGATGCTGGTGGTGTCAGGCTTTCGATTCACCGTGATTGGAACCTTCTCTGTCAAAGCCAGGATCAGTACGTATCGGGTCCCAACTAGGGGCGGATTCAGAATTTTCGTCAGGGGACAAAAAAATATTGAATCGGGTTTAAATAGTTAATCGGATTTAAACTCATTAACTAATTAGGTATTTGATAAAAAACAATGCTTTAACTTATACTTTATAATGCTCTGACTTGTAATTTATAATATTCTGACTTATAATTATAATTACCAATTATATTTCAAAGAATTTATTTTAATTTTAATTATAAATTTAATTCGAATTACTAATTAAACATTCAGAAACCCGATAAAAAAAACCCGATAATTCTTCCAAAAACCGAACGATTATATAGCCAAAGGAAATAGGTGCGCTTAAAATCATCCCAAGTGTCGTTTATTTGGCTACTAAACTATTTCTTAGAGAGCTGATCCTACTGTAACGTTCACGGAGGTAGAAAAGAGGAAGCTCATAGGAGCAAGAGGACACATAAGTGGGGTCCACTTGTCAGTGAAATTAAGGAAGATTTAAAACAAAATAATAAATTTACTAAAAGGGTATAATTGTCAGTTTAAATTTTAAAATAACTAAATAATATGTTAATTAGTAAAAAGGATAAAGAAAATAATGTTAAATATTTATGGTTGATATTGGTTATTATGATGATTTGGAAAATTAGCTATTTCAGAAGTTTATATGGATACATTGTAAATTTTTCCCTTTTCTCCATTTTTCTATATATCTTGTAGATCTAAACTCAAAATATAGACCGCAATAAGACCTATGATTGTTTTATATCTGATAATGCATGCATATAAAGCACCATATTCATGGGTGAATTGTAGTTGTTGTATATATTGGCTAATGCAAAAAACAATGCATCTGACACATCTTTCTGATTGTGCATCTAACTTAATTTAAAACAAGTATGAAGTTTCAATTGAAAAAGTAATTTACACATGTTATCTAGCAATTTAATTCGCCACTATTTAATTAGTTTAATATTTTGCACCTATGTAATTTATTGCCGCCAAATTATCCCAACAAAATTGACAGCTAATTTTCTTTTTCTTTTTCACAATCAAGTTGGTGAAATAAAGCTCGCAAAAGGAACATTAAAGAAGTCAAATAATTAGATCCCCAATTTTAACCGTGAATTAATATTTAATCTTTTTTGTTTTAATAATCTTGCTATATGTCCTTACAAACTATTTACAATTGTTGACATAACAATTTCAACAAGATCTCGAAAGAAATACATGTGCTGTTAAAACAAACTGAAAGTACAATTAGAGGGAGACAAAATAATGTTTTGTACCGAGTAATAGAGAAAGAAATATGTGGCACGACGCGATGTGACAGACACACTGTAATTTGATCATTGACGTGATGTGACTAAAATAGTGGTGGATGATCATCTCACGTGAATGGTTACGTCACGTGTAGTCACGTTGTGATCACACGTGACGTGACATAAATTAGTCACGTCATTTTTTTTTATATTTTAATTAAAATTGTTCAAAATTCAAAATAAATATGAAAATTTTTAAAGATTTAAAAAATAAATAACGTTGCAAAACAATTCTTTTTAAGGAAAGACCGTTTGGTAATCTGACATTACTTAAAAACTTTAAATTACAAATATTCATTAGACTAAATTAGAGAAAATAAAAATCAATACTACATGAGTACCAATATCACTAAACGTACATTAAAAGGGAAATCTGAATACTCTATACGTATCAAAAAAATTGAATACTCTATGTTTCATACCGTGACATGACATGTAATTTTCGCTCGAATGCGGTAACGTCATGTGAATTGACCCAACTAGACTTAATAATTAAAAAAAAATACATATTTAAGAAATTCTGAAATTGATACAAATGTAGTTAATAATTAAAAAATAATAAATAAGATTTCTAGTGTGCTCACACGAACTTTTGAAAGAGTCAATTTATTCATGAAAACACCATAATATCTAACAATTCCGACAAAATCTTAACATTTTCTCTTCTATTCCTTTTAATTATTTAATTATTTTACAAATTGAATTGACCCTTATGTCCTTTAATATTAAATGAAGGTGTCAATTACTTAATGTCTTCTTTCACTTCAATATTTTTTCCTCTTCTTCTTCGCAATTTTTAAAATACATGAGAGAAGAAAATTGGAAGGAGACAAGGGTCTTTTGTGTTAATTATAACAGTAATATTTCTTCGTTCTCTGTTGTTAAGAATAGTGTTGTAAATAACGGTGATCAAATTATTATAGATTTTTCTGATTAATTAGATGATTATTTCCGATTATTCCCGATTAATCTTGATGGTACCATAATTTTAAAAAAATATATTAATTTCAGTTCAGACAATTTGACCTATTAAACAATTCTTACAATGTAACAATTTATTCATGAAAAGTTGATTATCATACTTGTTTAATGAGAAGGTAAAATCTTGTGATGAAATTCATTCCTTATGCATTTATTTTTGAAGTTATATATATAGTATCCTTGAGATATGAATTTATTACAAACGTAAAATAATTTTTACTATATATAAGAATAAATATGAATAACATTGGGTAACTCACTAACAACAAAAAGATGAATATATTGATATAACAAGATATTTGAGTAAATTAAAACAATTTTGTAAACATGATAAGAAATTTATCACTTAATAAAAGGAGAAAAGATAGATTTAGTTACGGTTAATGCCAAACAAAAAAATTCCCACTACAAATACCAATTTTACACTCAAAACTATCAAAGTAGATTGTAAAGAACAAGATAAACATTTTATACACAATTAATGGAAATGATGGACTCGTGAAAAAACCAAATTAAATATATCTAATTCAGACTTTTGGGTTATTGCCTTGTATTGCTTAGAAACATCGTCCAATAGTGTCAATAAAGTGGATGATGATGACGACGACGAGGAGTTGATGATGAGGCTCGATAAAGTGGATGATGAAGACAAGGATGAGGAGTTGATGATGAGGCTGAGAATGTTGGGAAATTTTTTATCTGTAGAAATCAAAGAAAAAGAAGAGAGAGAAATAGAAAGAGTACATCAAATTTTTGATGGATAGTAAGAACGGTAAAACTCTTACTGGTCCTAAAAATATAAAAGTGTAGACCGGTAAGAGTTTTACCGGTCCAAACTTTGTTTTTTTTTTTAAAATTTGATGTATAAATGGAGATTTTTTTTTATTAGATTTCTAGTAAAATATGAAAAGTTTTTCAAATAATGGATGTAATGTTTCTATTATATCTAAATTTTAAGATATTATATTTATTTTTGTAAAAAGAATTATATTTTATTAGAGAAAAATAGAAAGAAAAAAACAAACTGATTTTAGGACCGGTAGGAGTTTTCCCGTTCTTACTATTCATCAAAATTTTGATGTACTCTTTCTGTTTCTTTCTCTTCATTTTCTTTGATTTCTATGGATAAAATTTTTCCAAAATGTTGAGTTTGAAGGTGTTGATAAAGTGGCTTATGCTTATGAGAATGAAGGTGTCAATAATAAGATTTGACAATTCCAATGTAGGTGATGAGATCAACAATATTGAGGCAATATGGGCATGATCTGTCACAGCTAAGACAATTTTCGTATTAGAATATGATTATTTTTTTCTCTTCCTTAGACAAAAATCAATGAGATTAATGTTAGATATCTCCAATTTTTTACTCTAAAATAAAAATAAAAAATTACTTAAAAATATATCTCCATTTTTTTAGAACTTAAATTAATTTATTTTTTTAAATAATACTAGTGGATGTTCTTTACATTGTATATGACTATATCAGAGATGTAATTGTGAGAATATTATTTTGGAATTTAACTGCATCAAATTTGTTTTTTATTTTTTTTGTCCTCTCCTTCAATGCAGGATTTTACAAGGAAAATTTTACATAGTACATACTATCATGGACCGTTTATTATTTTAGGAAAACATCTCACTGGTTGATTGAGCTTTCGCATTATGATATAACATTCTAATATCTCGGATAAATGTTAGGTTCGTAAGCATGATGAAAGATCTCTTTTAAATATAAATAATTAGATGGTTTAGCCTCCTGCCTTTATTAAAAAAAAAAAAATCGAATAGTTAGAGATTGGAGTAATGATCAAATATTTATGGGTGTTTGGGTCCGGTACAGGAAGCAGATGAGGTATATGTAGGGCTGTAAACGAGCGAGCTGGACCTAGAACTTCCGAGCTAAAATCTCAGCTTAAACTCGTGACGAGCTAGTCCAAGCTAGCTGACGAGCTGGCTCATTGAATCTATGGTTGGATCTTGTTTTAAGAAAAAAATAAACTTTATAAATTTTTTTAGACCGAGTTGGACCGAGCTCAACCGAGCTAGCCGAGCTTGACAGTATAAAATGTACACAAATTGATGCATAGCCGAGCTGGCAAGCAAGCTAGACCCCAACTCAAACTCGTTAATTCTGAACTGAGCTAGTAGCGAGTTTAGTCGTTAACAGCTTGGTGCAGTAACGAGCGAACTGTTAGCGAGCGAGCCAGATGCGAGTTACGAACGAACCACGAGCTACGAGCTTTCTTGCCACCGTATCGTCGTAATGTAGTATTCGAGTCGAGGTCATGTAGGTTTGTCAGACATTTATGTAATTGGCCCATGTCTAGCCCATTTGTCAGCGACATAGCCTATCTTTAAGCCCAGTATTTAAGCCGAATTTGACAGCCTATTATAAAGCGAAAAGCTCAATCTAACTATTTAATATTAAAAAAAAAAAATCATCATACTTACAAACCTACCAACTGCCCGAGTTACTAGAATATTATATCATAAAGCGAAAAGCTCAATCAACCAATGACATGTTTTACTAAAATAATAAACGGTACATAATAGTATGTATTATGTAAAATTTTCCTTGTAAAACCCTGCATTGCAGGAGAAGTGGAGAACACAAAAAATAAAATAAAAAACAAATTCGATGCAGTTAAGTTCCAAAATAATATTCTCACAATTACATCTCTCATATACAATGTAAAGAACAGCCACTTGTATTATTTTAAAAAATAAATTAATTTAAGTTCTAAAAAATTGGAGATATATTTTTAAGTAATTTTTTATTTTGATTAAAAAATTGGAGATATCTACATTAATCTCATTGAATTTTGTCTAAGGAAAAGAAAATAAATATATAATCATATTCTAATACTGACGCTACAATTGTCTTAGCTGTGGCAGATCATGCCTAGATTGCCTCAATAGCCTCAGCATAAGTATCACCTACATTGGAATGGTCAAGTTTTGTTATTGACATCTTCATTCTCATAAGCATCAGCCACTTTATCAACACCTTCAACCAGTGTTAAGTAAAATGCGGTTTTCATACAGTATGCGGAAAGCCATCGCATACCGCATATACTGTATACGGCCGCATATGCGGATTTTAATGCAGACTAATATATGCGTATTTAATACATAGCGATGTCTTCATACATATAAAAAAATGAATATCTTCAAACATATAAGTCAGGAAATAAAAATAATAAAATGGATGTCTCCAAACATGTAAAAATGGAGAATAGACGGAATATCAATTAAAGAATTAAAGTGCTTCAATAAACAATATCACAGCCGAAGAAGTAAACCATCGTGATGATCTTAAAATGTTTGAATAGGCCTTTCCCCAGCAGCCCAGTTGAACTCAATTTATCCAGCGCCGAGCCCAATTTAATCAGCAGCTCCCACCCATCCGGTTTGTATTGTTGTTCTTAGTCTCACAGTTTCAAAATACAAATTCCATAGAGCTGGAGGGCATACAAAACAGCTGGGGAGGAGCTGGAGAATTTAACAGACGGATCCGGGACTCGGTTAATGGGTTTAGGATTCGGAGCTCTTTATATTTTTTTTGTTGCGGTAATGGATTTTGAATTTTCTTGAATTCGTTAACTAAAATCTGCATATTTAATCTGCATAGTCGGATTTTATGCGGCCGAGAACTGCAAACGCATATGCGGCTGCATAGACTGCATTTTATTTATGTGGCCGAGAACTACAAATGCATATGCGGCTGCATAAACTGCATTTTATAACACTGCCTTCAACACATCATCAACTCACTCTTTTCATCATCATCCCATCATCCACTTTATTGAGCAACATCATTAGCTTCATCCTCATCATCATCGTCCACTTTATCGATACTATTGGACGATGTTTCTCAGCAATATCCCAGAAGTCTGAATTAGATATAGTTAATATGGTTTGTTCACGAATCCATCATTTCCATTAATTGTGTATAAAATGTTAATCTTGTTCTATACAATATACTTTGATAGTTTTGAGTGTAAAATTGGTATTTGCAGTGAGAATTTTTTTGTTTGGCATTAACCGTAATTAAATATATCTTTTCGATTTTTATTAATTGATAAATTTTTTATCATGTTTACAAACACTACAGCAGATCGGCCTATCTGTGACCGGCCAAATCGGTCGCAGATGGCAGAGGCGCCGGTCGCAGATGACTAAATCGGTCGCAGAAGACCAAAATCGGTCGTAGTTGCTCCGTCACTGATGATTCCCATGATGACGTCACCGGTCGCAGAAGAAAAATCAAAACTGAAAAAAAAATAAAAACTGAAAAAAAAACAGAAAAAATCACAAAAAACCAGAAAACTAAAAAAAAAAATGAAAAAAAATCACACGACCAAATCACGGCATGTTTGTCACGTCACGTCACGGCGTGTCACGTATTTCCTTCTCTACGGCCAAAGTTATTCATATTTATTCTTTTAATAAAAATTATTTTACGTTTATAAATTCATATCTCAAGGATATTATATATATAACTTTAAAAATAAATGCAAAAGGAATGAATTTCTTCACGAGATTTTACCTTCTCATTAAACAAGTATGATAATCAACTTTTCATGAATAAATAAATTGTTACATTGCTAGAATTGTTCATAAGGTCATATTGTCTTAACTGAAATTAATTATTTTTTAAATTAAATATGGGTAAACATAATTGGACTGCATGAATATATGGGCCCGAATTTCTACTCTATATGCTGGTTAAAGGAATTTGAATGGTGCATCTGGATAATTGTTTTTTTTTGGAAAGGTTTATTTCAATGGGTGTGATCAACTGATGCATAGTATTATAAATATACATGCATATTTGATTTTTGACTATCCACTCTATTCGCACTATTTAGAAACCGAGAGAGAGAGTTGTCAGTCGGTACTAGCACAAAGATGAGGAGTGGAGAACACAAAAAAATAATCATATATATTATGTAAAATTTTCCTTGTAAAACCCTGCATTGCAGGAGAAGTGGAGAACACAAAAAATAAAATAAAAAACAAATTCGATGCAGTTAAGTTCCAAAATAATATTCTCACAATTACATCTCTCATATACAATGTAAAGAACAGCCACTTGTATTATTTAAAAAAATAAATTAATTTAAGTTCTAAAAAAATGGAGATATATTTTTAAGTAATTTTTTATTTTTATTTTGATTAAAAAATTGGAGATATCTACATTAATCTCATTGAATTTTGTCTAAGGAAAAGAAAATAAATACTGACGCTACAATTGTCTTAGCTGTGGCAGATCATGCCTAGATTGCCTCAATAGCCTCAGCATAAGTATCACCTACATTGGAATGGTCAAGTTTTATGATTGAAATCTTCATTCTGATGTATGATTGAAATCTTCATTCTCATAAGCATCAGCCACTTTATCAACACCTTCAACTAGTGTTATAAAATGCGGTTTTCATATAATATGCGGAAGGCCACCGCATACTGCATATGCGGATTTTAATGCGGACTTATATATGCAGATTTAATACGTAGTAGTGTCTTCATACATATAAAAAAAATGAATATCTTCAAAACATATAAGCCAGGAAATAAAAATAATAAAATGGATGTCTTCAAACATGTAAAAATGGAGAACAGACGAAATATCAATTAAAGAATTAAAGTGCTTCAATAGACAATAGCACAGCCCAAGAAGTAAACCATCATGATGATCTTAAAATGTTTGAATCCTTGCCCCAGCAGCCAGTTGAACTCAATTTATCCAGCGCCGAGCCCAATTTAATCAGTAGTTCCCATCCATCCAGTTTGTACCGTTGTTCTTAGTCCCACAGTTTCAAAATACAAATCCAGAGCGCTGGAGGGCTTATAAAACAGCTGGGGAGGAGCTGGAGAAGTTAACGGACTGATCCGGGACTCAGTTAATGGGTTTCGGATTCGGAGTTCTTTATATTTTTTTGTTGCGGTAAAGGATTTTGAATTTTCTTGAATTCGTTAACTAAAATCTGCATATTTAATTCGCATAGCCGGATTTTATGCGGCCGAGAACTGCAAATGCATATGCGGCTACATAAACTGCATTTTATTTATGCGGCTGAGAACTGCAAATGCATATGCGGCTGTATAAACTGCATTTTATAACACTGCCTTCAACACATCATCAACTCACTCTTTTCATCATCATCCCATCATCCACTATATTGAGCAACATCATCTGCCTCATCCTCATCATCATTGTCCACTTTATCGACACTATTGGACGATGTTTCTTAGCAATATAAGGTAATATGCCAAAAGCCTGAATTAGATATATTTAATATGGTTTGTTCACGAATCCATCATTTCCATTAATTGTGTATAAAATGTTAATCTTGTTCTATACAACCTACTTTGATAGTTTTGAGTGTAAAATTGGTATTTGCAGTGGGAATTTTTTTGTTTGGCAATAACCGTAATTAAATATATCTTTTCGCTTTTTATTAAGTGATAAATTTTTTATCATGCTTACAAAATTGTTTTAGTTTACTCAAATATCTTGCTATATCAATATATTCATCTTTTTGTTGTTAGTGAGTTTTCCAAACTTATTCATATTTATTCTTTTAATAAAATTATTTTACGTTTATAAATTTATATCTCAAGGATATTATATATATAACTTTAAAAATAAATGCATAAGGAATGAATTTCTTCACAAGCTTTTACCTTCTCATTAAACAAGTATGATAATCAACTTTTCATGAATAAATAAATTGTTACATTGTTAGAATTGTTCATAAGGTCAAATTGTCTGAACTGAAATTAATTATTTTTGAAATTAAATATGGGTAAACATAATTGAACTGCATGAATATATGGGCCCGAATTTCTACTCTATATGCATGGTTAAAATAATTTGAATGGTGCATCTGGATAATTTTTTTTTTTTTGAAAAGGTTTATTTCAATGGATGTGATCAACTGATGCATAGTATTATAAATATACATGCATATTTGATTTTTGGCTATCCACTCTGTTCACACCATTTAGAAACCGAGAGAGTTGTCAGCCGGTGCTAGCACACTCTGATTTGTAGTTGTTTTCAATTATTCGTGTGGATAACAGTAGATGTGGCTGCTGTTATTGTTACGTACATCTAACACGAGAATGGAGAAGAATGCCACTTCTCCTACAACTAGATAGAGATTTCTGCTACGCGTTTAGTGGTAAACTCTATCTTGAATTTAATTTTACATTTAAATCTTATTTTCAGACTATAATCAATTAATTGACTGAATTAAACTAAATTATTGCACCTATACCCGAATTCCCTACACATGATACTAAAATAAATTACATTTGTTTTCTTCAAACTTATAGTAAATCGTATCGTCGCAAAAAGTTGTCCCGGTAAAAAAGAAAAAAATAACGTATATTAAAGAAATCATAAAATTAATAAACAAAATTTCAATGCTTTAGTTTTGGAAATTATACGCCGGAGTACCGATCAACTAGAGCCTTTGCTGCCTCTGGTGCAAAGAATTTTGCCTGAACCCCAACCAATAAAATAAAAAATAAAAATTAAGCATGAAACGGTCGAATATGACAATGAATTGATACCGGCACATAGTTCAACCAGTTATCACCAAAATGGTACTACCACACTGGCATGGGAAACTGTACCTGTTTTACCAAAGCAAACAAACTTTGGGCCGGCATATATGGAATCCAAACAGTAACTGTATAAAAATATGACCGTGGATGACCAGGAAAAAAAAAATGAAAGAGAGCAGTAGCTTACTTGAATAAACATCCTCTCAGCATCACCGACTTTACCATTTTGCTTCAAGATAATTCCCTACAAATCATATAAAAATAAGCACATCAATTAGAAACCCACGAGGAAAGTGATGCGAAAATAATGTACCAGAATACCTTTGCCAAGTAACCACGAAAATCATTTGGATGCTTGCTTATGAGTTCATCATATACTGCCACAGCATCACTGAGGTGGCCCCAGTCAGAATAAGCCTTTCCAATAAGCAACTCAACCTATGCAAATTGATAATTTAAATTTGTGACATAGATAGACATATAGATTAAATGAGCAAAAGATAAAATTAGCTTGGAAGATCATTACCTGGACCGGATCAATATTTGGTTTATTCTGTGAATCTTCACTGTTTGAATTCAACGAAGCAGCTGCATTTTGCTGAACTTGTTTATTTATTTTTTCCCGAGCTGATAGAAGTACTTTAACAGCCTACATTTAACAACAAAAACTTATTTTGGTTTTAACATAAACATTCCATTTATAAAAAAAAAGAAACAAATAAACAGAAAAAAAAATATACAAGCGACATTTGCAAAATAACTCCTATATTTTTGAATAAATTTCAAATGTACACCAACATTGTTAGATAGTGTTTACCATGATTATCTTATTGTAAGCTATTGGGCACATTGAATGAGTAAGTCAACCATAGCTAAAGTAAAATTTTATTTAAATTTCAAATGCAGCCTTTTCATAATTGGATAGCAGATCAAATTTTTTTTTTTTTGGTAGTTTGCAATATCAAATAGATAAAATCTTCAAACGTCCTAATTATTTTTGTAGAAGTATACTTTTCGTATGTGTTTAACATATTATTAAAGAATATTACTGAAAACATAAGAAATGAGGGTTTTTTTTTTAGTAACCAATTCTTAGGGATTTTGCAAATATTGGAAAACATTAAGACTTCTCCAATTTATTGATAACAGAGGGTGTTCATCACAAGTTTCCCAATAAATAATAAAATACCTCATCAGGTTTTTTAGACGCCAGTAGTGTATTAGTAAGTCCTTGAAGAACTTCAAAATCAATGCTGTCAGATAACTGTTTTGAGAAAAAAGTAACTTAGAATTGAATAGATTTAAAATATATCAAATGGAAAAGTAACAAAATTCCTTCAACTGAACTTACAGATAGAGATATTTTAAATGCAGATGCACTGCCATCATAATCTTTGAGCTCGTATTTAACCTCTCCTAACAACCGGTATGCATCAGCATAGCCAGGGCTTTCCTGAAAAAGAAAAGTTATCTTCAATATAGAGTGAGGCTATGCTACTATGCATAGCGCAGATTGGCCTATACTATGGATCAATATCTTTATTTTCAAAGTTTAAATAGTTAATCTGAACCGTTCAACATGATCTCCATAAGAAAATGTACTTGTTATTTTCAAAGTTTAAATAGTTAATCTGAACCGTTCAACATGATCTCCATAAGAAAATGTACTTGCAGACTAAATTTTACATTTTAAAGAATTTTTTGACTATTTGTTTAGATAGGTAGAATATCACTACTTTTGAATGGTTTAGAATTTCTAGATCAAGTTATTTTCTACCTATATAAAAAATTGTAATAAAATTGTAATAAAATTGTAAAAATTGTAAAATTTGATCTACAAGGGCATTTTCATATGGAGATCATGTTGAGCAGTTCAAATCGACTATTTGGACTTTGCAAATGTAGATAAGGATGTGAGGTATGATTGGGGCACAGAAACAATGGTGCATTTTAACCCTACTTAAATAATATAATGTTATCAGATAAAATAAATGTCACGTCAATTGCAAAAGTAAGAATCAATTTACCTTTATTAGCTTCTCAAGGAAAGGTACTGCCTTGTCATATTCACCCAATTCTACTAATGTTACTGCTGCTCCCTATTAGGTTCTCAAAAAATAATATGAAGGAATTATAATTGTAGAGTAATAATTTAGTTGAATTCTATTTTACTTGACAATAACAAAAGAAACTTACTTCAAGAGCACTAGCATCATTTGGCGAAGTTTTAAGCTTTGTTTCGTATTCCTCAAATGCACTCTATGTTACAATCATTACAAAATCTCATAAGGAATCTCTTTTGTACAGTGTTTGAATTTCACCTAATCATTTTCTCAATCATAATCTTCTTTGGGTAATTCAAAAATATCAACATGTGGAAAGTATATCATACCAGTTAAAGTGCTTAGTACCAGCAGATATGAACTCGTATCAAAATTTACCTTGAAGGTTGTTTTCTCTTCTTCTGATAGTTGATTCCGAACTTCCGTGCTTTCTTTGCTAGAATTAACACTAGTTCAAATTTGAAACACCATGATTTCCATAAAACATATCATTTAAAAGTTCACAAAATAAACAAAATCAAAATTTTAGTGTAAGCAATTACCTTCCGTATGGAAGGAAGTCACCAAAAGCAAAAACCAAACCAAAGACTACAACAGCTATGCCAATTCCCACCTTTTTATAAAAAAAACAAATATGTCAAGAATTAACCAAGGACCCTTAAAAATAGCTTATGCATTAAAATTTGAAAACCAAAAGAGACCTTGGTGCCGATTCCAATTGTCTTTTGATCTGATTCGATCGGTGCATCGTAATCTATAGCCTGATACGATTTTTTCTGTTCAGTATTTTTCTTCTCAATTGCTGACCTGTACAAATGCAATTACAGATAATTAGCCTTAAGAAAATCATTTATGTGATTATGAAATAATCAAGAATAATATAGCAATGTTAGAATTCATACTTCTTTACTTCTTCCAATTTATCTAGAAACTTCTGGTCAAACACTACCTTGCCTGATTTGTCATTGTTATTCCCGAGTTGTGGAGCATCTTTAATTAGAGAAAATATAAGATTAAAATATCTCATCAGGATTCAGTTGTATAGATGCAGCATAAAAGGAAAAAGATACACATCCTTTTATCATAGCAAATTAAGCAAAAGCATCTATACAAAAGTCACATTGCTGATAAATTGACAAAAGTATCTCTTAATTTTTTGACATTGACTCAACCAAATTCTTGTCCAACCAACATATATATAATTGAAACAAAAAAAATATAAATCTTTTATTATTTTTTATTATTTGGACTTAGGCAAAAAGCAGCTCACTAAAACCAGGGGCAAAATTGTCAACATTTAACAGCATGTTCCCAATTATAGAGCTAAATTTTGGTCTTTGCAATTGATGAGAAACATTAGATATTATAAGCATGTATGACAAAACATAGGGAAAAATGACAACAAGGGTAAAAATACCTGATGTGGATGCAAAATCGTTGGGGTTTTTAAAACTCTACTACAAGAAATAAAAAAGAAGCAGTTAGTTCAGGAAAACCACAAACTTTTTTTTAGCAATTATTGGATCTACAATAAGTACAAATCATTATATAAATTGAACTTAGATAGGCAACTCAGTTACCTTCTTGCCACGCCTCTTAGATGCCAGACAAGTGACTCTATAACAGACATTATTTCTCCTAAAACCCATACTTGAACCAAATTCCAGAATTTCTTTACCGAAGAATAAACTTTTCCTTGGTACACATGCCTACAAAGATAAACCACCATTGAAGTTATCAATTTTCAATCAACAAATTCTTCAAATTAAATAAAATAAAGAAAGAAATTCGTAACCCACCAGAAGTACAATTAGACACGAGAATTCTCAATTCTTGATTTAGCTAACCCAAAGCCCCCACCCAAACAAATATAAAAAGAAAAGAAAATGTTGAAGAATAAAAGGATGTGTTTGTACGAATACCCGTTTTTGAGGGGTCTAGAAGCAAAATCAGAGAAGTAAAGAAGGTGAGTATATAATTACCGTGGCGCGGAGGCTAAAATCCATGGCCATGGCGATGAGACCCGTGGTCGGCTCAGGCGCACAAAAGGATAGTGTACTTGGATAGCTTTAATTGATGGTGTTTACGCAAATAGTGCTCCGGGTGCACCTAAAGTTTATGTGGGAGAGGAGGGTGTCCGATGCCCATCGGACCAGAACAGTGTTCGATGGGTGTCCGATACCGTCCGATCTACTTCAAATCTGTGCGCACGTATATTAAAGCAAACAGCACGGATATTAAAGTAATGTGCACAGATCTTGAAGTGAATCGGACGGTATCGGACACCCATCGAACAGACTCTGGTCCGATGGGCATCGGATACCCTCCTCTCCCAAAGTTTATCGGGTGATTTGGGTTACATTGGGCTTGACGTAATTTCAATGGGCTCAATTGGGCCATCTGGTTGAATGTGTTAAGTATTATTCGGTCTGTTTTTAATTTATATTGTTGGGCTGTGCTAATTTCATGAATGCGAAGTTGGAAGTTGTCTTTTATTTCTTCTTCTAATAAATACACTTTAAAGAAATGATTGCATTTTGTTTACGGCACAGCAAGCTTGCACCTTGCTTGCTAAGGCTGCTACATCAATTTTTCCATAAAGAAGTTCATCGACTTCATTTGCCCAGCGATAATTAATTTATTTTTGCTACTTCTTACCTTTACATACAATTGATGAAATGTTCACACACAAGCCGTAAGAAGGAGACGGGATTTGCTAAATTTGTATTAGCATAAAACATTTGGGGATGATTTAATTCTCATAATTAGAAATCAATCTGGTTTGTAAGATTTTTGGAATATATCTTATTTCTTAAATATTAATTATTTCCTTGTTCAACTACCCAAATACATTATGGTTTTGCAAATTACAATTGACTACTTTGGTACATGAAATGAACTTTATAAATGTTTTGGCTTGGTTCCAGGATGCACGTAGAAACCATACAAAGAATAGAGGTTTAGTTTGGGAAATAAAAGTTCAAGCAATGTAAATATAGCAGCGGCAGTAGCAACAACAACACATGAATTCTTAAAAACTTAAATCTAAAACTAAAATTCATAAAGAAATTAAATGTCCATAATTTGTCCTCTAATTAATATCATAAAATAGAAGACAAGAAATAATTATATACAAAGACACCATATACAATATAGCCCATGAAACATCTCTAAATATTGTCAACACTATTACATATATTGTTCTATTGGATCCATATTAATTATATTGCAGCATTGTTGTAAGTAACTTCAATTCCTTGAATCAATAAAATTGACAATTGGAATTTGCAAATCCCCAAAAATTTTCATTGGATCCATATACATTCCAGCTTTATGTACACCCTAGCTTTACTCACAACAAGATATTAACTTATTAAGAAGATTTAGATCGATACTTAGTTAAGCATAGACAATTATCTTTTCAGAACACTGCATGAGATATTTCAATATCTTAAAAATAGGTGAAAGATCATCGACTAACATTTTGGAAACAGGAATTTTGACTAGTGGCTCATATACTAGCAAATGAAAAGAGAGAAAAGGATATGGATAAAAATACTCATCTATCAACATGTCGATAGGTCAATATATAATTCCATAATAAATAAAATGCTTAGTATTTTTAAGGACGAAAGCAAAAGTAAATCTTGTGGTAAATCAATAAATAAGCAGTTGGTGTTTCATACATATCAATTTATTTCATAATACACCATAGATATCGATATACAAACACAGTACAGAATAAGTAGCTGGTGCTACGTACATAACAACCATTTATTTCTCATTACATATCATAAAGATATACAAACAGTCCACAGTATACAGCAAGGGAAAACGTACGACTGTTACAAAGACGACATACATGATCATCACATATATTATTGCACACAATAGATATATTTAATAAATACATATTTAATTTCGATGCAGCAGCCATCCTATCAGATCAGGGAGCCACAATCTATTTTTTCGAACAGAAGTGTGTTGTTGGTGACATCATAAATAATTTGCATATCGAACTGCATCATGTATCCGAGGACGGATATTCCCTGTAGTGGAAGCAACAACAAGCAACCCACCGTTTCATTTTGAAAGCTTCCGAAATAGGAATAGTTATATGGATTCATATCTGCGCCATCAAAGTGCAGTGTTAACTGCGGGATTGTTTCTTGTTGATCAGCAGGGATGGCGAAGCAGAGGTCCAGGCCGTATTCAGACCCATTAACTTGTGAGAAAGAACTCATTTCCTTTACAAATGCATCTTTCAGAGCATAGTACGCTGAATTTTCCAAGTAAGTCAAGGGATAGGTAGATGTTAAAAGCATTCCACCTGTGCCATCTGGTTGGGGAAGGTAGTTACTGGTTGGGATATCTAAATACTCCCCCCCAAGGCTTACTCCCGTAAAATTTACATAGTAAAACATGGGAACAAGTGTATTATGAAGAAGATAAGTTGAGGCACCTGAATTACTATATAATTGAGCATTTGAGCCCAATAAGAAGGCACCACTACCAGAGGAACCGAAGCAGTAAGAGAATTTCTTATAGTCTACTTGAGATAACAACGACAATCCACCTGACCCCAACCCGAGAAAGCCTAAAGAGGACCCATAATTTCCAGTGTTCACATCACCACATCCAAAAACAAATGGAAATGGTGAAGTATCAAAATTAAATGTGTCATTCACTAGGGAACCCTCAGAGCTCACCCCGTAGTCTGTGTAATTGTACATACAATTTCCACCAGAGCAACTTACATCATCAAGACTTGGGCACTCAGAGTTAAGGCAGGTATAATTTGAAAAGGTGTTAGATAAAGAAGGATCATACACAGGCAAATTAGTTGAACAGGAGTCTGTGCATGGCTGGCACAGCATGAATGTGTAATCGAGTGTGGTGTCTAGAATGAGTGAGACATTTTGAGGACTAGTGCCACCTCCAACAAAGAGATCTATGAAGAATTTGTCAGCACTTACATCCGGCATCGTGTCATCAGTATTAACTGCATAGATTACATCAGAAAGGCTTGCAAAGCTGCAATTATATTTACCTCCACTGACGGTATCCATGAAACTACAAAAATCACCAATGCCCGATATTATATCCCCCAATTTCCCCAAACCTTTTCCTAACCCACTAAATCTACCAGAGGCTGCATAGACGGGAAAACATAAGAGA
>CAXKVW010001179.1:50000-52500 GCA_964058825.1 Carex arenaria | reverse complement strand
CCCCAACCTGTCGGGACTTCGTACACTGCGTTGTGTGTACGCGTGGCTGCATATGCATATGCTTCCGAGCAGGGCTCGCCACGCAAAGACGCCCTGCCCCCAACCTGTCGGGACTTCGTACACTGCGTTGTGTGTACGCGTGGCTGCATATGCATATGCTTCCGAGCAGGGCGCGCCACGCAAAGACGCCCTGCCCCCAACCAGTCGGGACTTTCGGTTACTTCGGGTCATTTTTCGTCTACTTCGGGCCATGTACACTCCCGTGCGTGTACCTCAGGGGCCATGTACACCACCCGGCCTGCACATGGAGGGGCACCCTTTCCGAAAATCCTTGCCCCCTAATAGGGAATATGCATTTTGGGTCTCCAGCCACGCCCAGGGTTACCACCCCCTGGAAATCCCCCAGGTTTCCCCCCCATTTTACTTAGAAGTGCTAACGCTAAGGGCGCTACTGCACCAACGCTACTTCGGGCCATTTTTCGGCTACTTCGGGCCATTTTTCGGCTACTTCGGGCCATTTTTCGGCTACTTCGGGCTACTTTTCAGCTACTTCGGGCCATTGTCCGGCTACTTCGGGCACTTTCGGCTACTTCGGGTCATTTTTCGGCTACTTCGGGCCATTTTTCGGCTACTTCGGGCACTTTTCGGCTACTTCGGGCCACTTTTCGGCTACTTCAGGCTACTTTTTGGCTACTTCGGGATACTTTCAGGCTACTTCGGGGCATTTTCCGGCTACTTCGGGCACTTTCCGCTACTTCGGGTCATTTTTCGGCTACTTCTGGCCAATTTTCGGCTACTTCGGGCCATTTTCGGCTACTTCGGGCCTTTTTTCGGCTACTTCGACTACATTTTGGCTACTTCGGGCTACATTTCGGCTACTTCGGCTACATTTGGGCTACTTCGGCTACATTTTAGCTACTTCGGGGTACATTTCAGCTAATTCGGGGCCATTTTTCGGCTACTTCGGGCAATTTTCGGCTACTTCGGGCCAATTTTCGGCTACTACGGCTACATTTCGGCTACTTCGGGCTACATTTCGGCTACTTCGGGCACTTTCAGCTACGTCAAGTCATTTTTCGGCTACTTCGGGCACTTTCGGCTACTTCGGGCCATTTTTCGGCTACTTCGGGCAATTTTCGGCTACTTCGGGCAATTTTCGGCTACTTCGGTCCATTTTTTGGCTACTTCGGGCCATTTTCCGTCTACTACGGGCACTTTCGGCTACTTCGGGTCATTTTTCGGCTACTTCGGGTCATTTTTCGGCTACTTCGGGCACTTTTCGGCTATTTCGGGCCATTTTTCGGCTACTTCAGGCCACCTTTCGGCTACTTCGGGCCATTTTCCGGCTACTTCGGGCACTTTCAGCTACTTCGGGCCATTTTTCGGCTACTTCGGCTACATTTTGGCTACTTCGGCTACATTTTGGCTACTTCGGGCTACATTTCGGCTACTTCGGGCTACATTTCGGCTACTTCGGGCCATTTTTTTGCTACGTCGGGGACTTTCGGCTACTTCGGGCTATATTTCGGCTACTTCGGGCCATTTTTCGGCTACTTCGGGGCAATTTTCGGCTACTTCGGAGCAATTTTCGGCTACTTCGGGCCAATTTTCGGCTACTTCGGCTACATTTCAGCTACTTCGGGCTACATTTCGGCTACTTGGGGCACTTTCAGCTACGTCAGGTCATTTTTCGGCTACTTCGGGCACTTTCGGCTACTTGGGGACATTTTTCGGCTACTTCGGGCAATTTTCGGCTACTTCGGGCCATTTTTCGGCTACTTCGGGCTACTTCTCGGCTACTTCGGGCACTTTTCGGCTACTTCGGGCCATTTCTCGGCTACTTCGGGCTACTTTTTGGCTACTTCGATCCATTTTCCGGCTACTTTGGGCACTTTCGGCTACTTCGGGCACTTTCGGCTACTTCGGGTCATTTTTCGGCTACTTCGGCTACATTTCGGCTACTTCGGGCTACATTTCGGCTACTTCGGGCTACATTTCGGCTACTTCGGGGACTTTTGGCTACTTCTGGCCATTTTTTTGCTACGTCGGGAACTTTCGGCTACTTCGGGCCATTTTTCGGCTACTTCGGGCCAATTTTCGGCTAGTTCGGCTACATTTCGGCTACTTCGGGCTACATTTCGGCTACTTCGGGCTACATTTCGGCTACTTTGGGCCATGTACACTCCCATTTGTGCACATGAGGGGGCACCCTTCTTGAAAATCTTGCCCCCCTAATAGGGAATATGCATTTTTAGGCTCTAGCCACCCCTTGGGTTACCACCCCCTCCAAATCCCCCATGTTAAAAATAAGGGTGTTGAACTATTTTTTTACCCGATTTTTCGACCGGTTTCACTTCTTATCCAATTTTTTTTTTAAATTTCAAATTTTTTGAAAATTTCAAATTTTTTCGAATTTCAAATTTTTTCGGAAATCAATTTTTTTCAAATTTCAATTTTTTTCTAATTTCAAAATTTTTCAAATTTCAAAATTTTCAAATTT
>CAXKVW010001179.1:37500-40000 GCA_964058825.1 Carex arenaria | reverse complement strand
GGCTACTTCGGGCCATTTTTTGGCTACATCAGGGACTTTCGGCTACTTCGGGCCATTTTTCGGCTACTTCGGCTACATTTCGGCTACTTCGGGCTACATTTCAGCTACTTCGGGTACTTTCAGCTACTTCGGGCCATTTTTCGGCTACCTCGGGCAATTTTTCAGCTACTTCGGCCACTTTTCGGCTACTTCGGGTCCTTTTTCGGCTACTTCGGGCACTTTCGGCTACTTCGGGCCATTTTTCAGCTATCTCAGGCAATTTTTCGGCTACTTCGGGCTCCTATCGGCTACTTCGGGCACTTTTCAGCTACTTTCGGCTACTTTCGGGTCATTTTTCGGCTACTTCGGGTCATTTTTCGTCTACTTCGGGCCATGTACACTCCCGTGCGTGTACCTCAGGGGCCATGTACACCACCCGGCCTGCACATGGAGGGGCACCCTTTCCGAAAATCCTTGCCCCCTAATAGGGAATATGCATTTTGGGTCTCCAGCCACGCCCAGGGTTACCACCCCCTGGAAATCCCCCAGGTTTCCCCCCCATTTTACTTAGAAGTGCTAACGCTAAGGGCGCTACTGCACCAACGCTACTTCGGGCCATTTTTCGGCTACTTCGGGCCATTTTTCGGCTACTTCGGGCCATTTTTCGGCTACTTCGGGCCATTTTTCGGCTACTTCGGGCTACTTTTCAGCTACTTCGGGCCATTGTCCGGCTACTTCGGGCACTTTCGGCTACTTCGGGTCATTTTTCGGCTACTTCGGGCCATTTTTCGGCTACTTCGGGCACTTTTCGGCTACTTCGGGCCACTTTTCGGCTACTTCAGGCTACTTTTTGGCTACTTCGGGATACTTTCAGGCTACTTCGGGGCATTTTCCGGCTACTTCGGGCACTTTCCGCTACTTCGGGTCATTTTTCGGCTACTTCTGGCCAATTTTCGGCTACTTCGGGCCATTTTCGGCTACTTCGGGCCTTTTTTCGGCTACTTCGACTACATTTTGGCTACTTCGGGCTACATTTCGGCTACTTCGGCTACATTTGGGCTACTTCGGCTACATTTTAGCTACTTCGGGGTACATTTCAGCTAATTCGGGGCCATTTTTCGGCTACTTCGGGCAATTTTCGGCTACTTCGGGCCAATTTTCGGCTACTACGGCTACATTTCGGCTACTTCGGGCTACATTTCGGCTACTTCGGGCACTTTCAGCTACGTCAAGTCATTTTTCGGCTACTTCGGGCACTTTCGGCTACTTCGGGCCATTTTTCGGCTACTTCGGGCAATTTTCGGCTACTTCGGGCAATTTTCGGCTACTTCGGTCCATTTTTTGGCTACTTCGGGCCATTTTCCGTCTACTACGGGCACTTTCGGCTACTTCGGGTCATTTTTCGGCTACTTCGGGTCATTTTTCGGCTACTTCGGGCACTTTTCGGCTATTTCGGGCCATTTTTCGGCTACTTCAGGCCACCTTTCGGCTACTTCGGGCCATTTTCCGGCTACTTCGGGCACTTTCAGCTACTTCGGGCCATTTTTCGGCTACTTCGGCTACATTTTGGCTACTTCGGCTACATTTTGGCTACTTCGGGCTACATTTCGGCTACTTCGGGCTACATTTCGGCTACTTCGGGCCATTTTTTTGCTACGTCGGGGACTTTCGGCTACTTCGGGCTATATTTCGGCTACTTCGGGCCATTTTTCGGCTACTTCGGGGCAATTTTCGGCTACTTCGGAGCAATTTTCGGCTACTTCGGGCCAATTTTCGGCTACTTCGGCTACATTTCAGCTACTTCGGGCTACATTTCGGCTACTTGGGGCACTTTCAGCTACGTCAGGTCATTTTTCGGCTACTTCGGGCACTTTCGGCTACTTGGGGACATTTTTCGGCTACTTCGGGCAATTTTCGGCTACTTCGGGCCATTTTTCGGCTACTTCGGGCTACTTCTCGGCTACTTCGGGCACTTTTCGGCTACTTCGGGCCATTTCTCGGCTACTTCGGGCTACTTTTTGGCTACTTCGATCCATTTTCCGGCTACTTTGGGCACTTTCGGCTACTTCGGGCACTTTCGGCTACTTCGGGTCATTTTTCGGCTACTTCGGCTACATTTCGGCTACTTCGGGCTACATTTCGGCTACTTCGGGCTACATTTCGGCTACTTCGGGGACTTTTGGCTACTTCTGGCCATTTTTTTGCTACGTCGGGAACTTTCGGCTACTTCGGGCCATTTTTCGGCTACTTCGGGCCAATTTTCGGCTAGTTCGGCTACATTTCGGCTACTTCGGGCTACATTTCGGCTACTTCGGGCTACATTTCGGCTACTTTGGGCCATGTACACTCCCATTTGTGCACATGAGGGGGCACCCTTCTTGAAAATCTTGCCCCCCTAATAGGGAATATGCATTTTTAGGCTCTAGCCACCCCTTGGGTTACCACCCCCTCCAAATCCCCCATGTTAAAAATAAGGGTGTTGAACTATTTTTTTACCCGATTTTTCGACCGGTTTCACTTC
>CAXKVW010001179.1:25000-27500 GCA_964058825.1 Carex arenaria | reverse complement strand
CGAGCAGGGCGCGCCACGCAAAGACGCCCTGCCCCCAACCAGTCGGGACTTTCGGTTACTTCGGGCCATTTTTCGGCTGCTTCGGGCCATTTTTCGGCTGCTTCGGGACATTTTTCGGCTGCTTCGGGCCATTTTTCGGCTACTTCGGCTACATTTTGGCTACTTCAGGCTACATTTCGGCTACTTCGGGGACTTTCGGCTACTTCGGGCCATTTTTTGGCTACGTCAGGGACTTTCGGCTACTTCGGGCCATTTTTCGGCTACTTCGGCTACATTTCGGCTACTTCGGGCTACATTTCAGCTACTTCGGGTACTTTCAGCTACTTCGGGCCATTTTTCGGCTACCTCGGGCAATTTTTCAGCTACTTCGGCCACTTTTCGGCTACTTTGGGTCCTTTTTCGGTTACTTCGGGCACTTTCGGCTACTTCGGGCCATTTTTCAGCTATCTCAGGCAATTTTTCGGCTACTTCGGGCACCTATCGGCTACTTCGGGCACTTTTCGGCTACTTTCGGCTACTTCGGGTCATTTTTCGGCTACTTCGGGTCATTTTTCGTCTACTTCGGGCCATGTACACTCCCGTGCGTGTACCTCAGGGGCCATGTACACCACCCGGCCTGCACATGGAGGGGCACCCTTTCCGAAAATCCTTGCCCCCTAATAGGGAATATGCATTTTGGGTCTCCAGCCACGCCCAGGGTTACCACCCCCTGGAAATCCCCCAGGTTTCCCCCTCATTTTACTTAGAAGTGCTAACGCTAAGGGCGCTACTGCACCAACGCTACTTCGGGCCATTTTTCGGCTACTTCGGGCCATTTTTCGGCTACTTCGGGCCATTTTTCGGCTACTTCGGGCCATTTTTCGGCTACTTCGGGCTACTTTTCAGCTACTTCGGGCCATTGTCCGGCTACTTCTGGCACTTTCGGCTACTTCGGGTCATTTTTCGGCTACTTCGGGCCATTTTTCGGCTACTTCGGGCACTTTTCGGCTACTTCGGGCCACTTTTCGGCTACTTCAGGCTACTTTTTGGCTACTTCGGGATACTTTCAGGCTACTTCGGGGCATTTTCCGGCTACTTCGGGCACTTTCCGCTACTTCGGGTCATTTTTCGGCTACTTCTGGCCAATTTTCGGCTACTTCGGGCCATTTTCGGCTACTTCGGGCCTTTTTTCGGCTACTTCGACTACATTTTGGCTACTTCGGGCTACATTTCGGCTACTTCGGCTACATTTGGGCTACTTCGGCTACATTTTAGCTACTTCGGGGTACATTTCAGCTAATTCGGGGCCATTTTTCGGCTACTTCGGGCAATTTTCGGCTACTTCGGGCCAATTTTCGGCTACTACGGCTACATTTCGGCTACTTCGGGCTACATTTCGGCTACTTCGGGCACTTTCAGCTACGTCAAGTCATTTTTCGGCTACTTCGGGCACTTTCGGCTACTTCGGGCCATTTTTCGGCTACTTCGGGCAATTTTCGGCTACTTCGGGCAATTTTCGGCTACTTCGGTCCATTTTTTGGCTACTTCGGGCCATTTTCCGTCTACTACGGGCACTTTCGGCTACTTCGGGTCATTTTTCGGCTACTTCGGGTCATTTTTCGGCTACTTCGGGCACTTTTCGGCTATTTCGGGCCATTTTTCGGCTACTTCAGGCCACCTTTCGGCTACTTCGGGCCATTTTCCGGCTACTTCGGGCACTTTCAGCTACTTCGGGCCATTTTTCGGCTACTTCGGCTACATTTTGGCTACTTCGGCTACATTTTGGCTACTTCGGGCTACATTTCGGCTACTTCGGGCTACATTTCGGCTACTTCGGGCCATTTTTTTGCTACGTCGGGGACTTTCGGCTACTTCGGGCTATATTTCGGCTACTTCGGGCCATTTTTCGGCTACTTCGGGGCAATTTTCGGCTACTTCGGAGCAATTTTCGGCTACTTCGGGCCAATTTTCGGCTACTTCGGCTACATTTCAGCTACTTCGGGCTACATTTCGGCTACTTGGGGCACTTTCAGCTACGTCAGGTCATTTTTCGGCTACTTCGGGCACTTTCGGCTACTTGGGGACATTTTTCGGCTACTTCGGGCAATTTTCGGCTACTTCGGGCCATTTTTCGGCTACTTCGGGCTACTTCTCGGCTACTTCGGGCACTTTTCGGCTACTTCGGGCCATTTCTCGGCTACTTCGGGCTACTTTTTGGCTACTTCGATCCATTTTCCGGCTACTTTGGGCACTTTCGGCTACTTCGGGCACTTTCGGCTACTTCGGGTCATTTTTCGGCTACTTCGGGCTACATTTCGGCTACTTCGGGCTACATTTCGGCTACTTCGGGGACTTTTGGCTACTTCTGGCCATTTTTTTGCTACGTCGGGAACTTTCGGCTACTTCGGGCCATTTTTCGGCTACTTCGGGCCAATTTTCGGCTAGTTCGGCTACATTTCGGCTACTTCGGGCTACATTTCGGCTACTTCGGGCTACATTTCGGCTACTTTGGGCCATGTAC
>CAXKVW010001179.1:0-2500 GCA_964058825.1 Carex arenaria | reverse complement strand
TCGGCTACTTCGGGCCATTTTCGGCTACTTCGGGCCTTTTTTCGGCTACTTCGACTACATTTTGGCTACTTCGGGCTACATTTCGGCTACTTCGGCTACATTTGGGCTACTTCGGCTACATTTTAGCTACTTCGGGGTACATTTCAGCTAATTCGGGGCCATTTTTCGGCTACTTCGGGCAATTTTCGGCTACTTCGGGCCAATTTTCGGCTACTACGGCTACATTTCGGCTACTTCGGGCTACATTTCGGCTACTTCGGGCACTTTCAGCTACGTCAAGTCATTTTTCGGCTACTTCGGGCACTTTCGGCTACTTCGGGCCATTTTTCGGCTACTTCGGGCAATTTTCGGCTACTTCGGGCAATTTTCGGCTACTTCGGTCCATTTTTTGGCTACTTCGGGCCATTTTCCGTCTACTACGGGCACTTTCGGCTACTTCGGGTCATTTTTCGGCTACTTCGGGTCATTTTTCGGCTACTTCGGGCACTTTTCGGCTATTTCGGGCCATTTTTCGGCTACTTCAGGCCACCTTTCGGCTACTTCGGGCCATTTTCCGGCTACTTCGGGCACTTTCAGCTACTTCGGGCCATTTTTCGGCTACTTCGGCTACATTTTGGCTACTTCGGCTACATTTTGGCTACTTCGGGCTACATTTCGGCTACTTCGGGCTACATTTCGGCTACTTCGGGCCATTTTTTTGCTACGTCGGGGACTTTCGGCTACTTCGGGCTATATTTCGGCTACTTCGGGCCATTTTTCGGCTACTTCGGGGCAATTTTCGGCTACTTCGGAGCAATTTTCGGCTACTTCGGGCCAATTTTCGGCTACTTCGGCTACATTTCAGCTACTTCGGGCTACATTTCGGCTACTTGGGGCACTTTCAGCTACGTCAGGTCATTTTTCGGCTACTTCGGGCACTTTCGGCTACTTGGGGACATTTTTCGGCTACTTCGGGCAATTTTCGGCTACTTCGGGCCATTTTTCGGCTACTTCGGGCTACTTCTCGGCTACTTCGGGCACTTTTCGGCTACTTCGGGCCATTTCTCGGCTACTTCGGGCTACTTTTTGGCTACTTCGATCCATTTTCCGGCTACTTTGGGCACTTTCGGCTACTTCGGGCACTTTCGGCTACTTCGGGTCATTTTTCGGCTACTTCGGCTACATTTCGGCTACTTCGGGCTACATTTCGGCTACTTCGGGCTACATTTCGGCTACTTCGGGGACTTTTGGCTACTTCTGGCCATTTTTTTGCTACGTCGGGAACTTTCGGCTACTTCGGGCCATTTTTCGGCTACTTCGGGCCAATTTTCGGCTAGTTCGGCTACATTTCGGCTACTTCGGGCTACATTTCGGCTACTTCGGGCTACATTTCGGCTACTTTGGGCCATGTACACTCCCATTTGTGCACATGAGGGGGCACCCTTCTTGAAAATCTTGCCCCCCTAATAGGGAATATGCATTTTTAGGCTCTAGCCACCCCTTGGGTTACCACCCCCTCCAAATCCCCCATGTTAAAAATAAGGGTGTTGAACTATTTTTTTACCCGATTTTTCGACCGGTTTCACTTCTTATCCAATTTTTTTTTTAAATTTCAAATTTTTTGAAAATTTCAAATTTTTTCGAATTTCAAATTTTTTCGGAAATCAATTTTTTTCAAATTTCAATTTTTTTCTAATTTCAAAATTTTTCAAATTTCAAAATTTTCAAATTTCAAAATTTTTCTCGAATTTCAAAATTTTTAATTTTTTCGTGGCAACCCCGGCTCGGACTCCCGCTGCACCGACGCTGGGGGCTGTCAGCACCGACGCTGGGGCTGTCCGCACTAACGCTGGGGGCTGTCACACTAACGCTGGGTGCTGTCAGCCCCGACGCTGGGGCTGTCAGCACTAACGCTGGGCGCTGTCAGCACCGACGCTGGGGCTATCAGCACCGACGCTGGGGCTTCCCAGATTTTTTCCCCGTTTTTTTTTTGTTCACTTCAAATTTTTTTGAAATTTCAATTTTTTTCAAATTTCAAATTTTTTTCAAAGCTCAATTTTTTTTTTCGTGGCAAACCCGGGTCGGACTATCGCTGCACCGACGCTGGGGGCTGTCAGCACTAACGCTGGGGGCTGTCAACCTAACGCTGGGCGCTGTCAGCCCCGACGTTGGGGGCTGTCACACTAACGCTTGGCGCTGTCAGCCCCGACGCTGGGGCTGTCAGCGCTAACGCTGGGGGCTGTCAGCACCGACGCTGGGGCTGTCCGCACTAACGCTGGGGGCTGTCACACTAACGCTGGGCGCTGTCAGCCCCGACGCTGGGGCTTCCCAGATTTTTTCCCCGTTTTTTTTTTTGAAATTTCAAATTTTTTTGAAATTTCAATTTTTTTCAAATTTCAAATTTTTTTCAAAGCTCAATTTTTTTTTCGTGGCAACCCCGGGTCGGACTATTGCTGCACCGACGCACACCGCACGGGAGGCATCGTTGCCTGGCTCATTTTTTGCAGTGTTACATCGGTGC
>CAXKVW010001178.1:0-29420 GCA_964058825.1 Carex arenaria | reverse complement strand
TGTTTCTTTATTTATTTGGGAATGGGAATGAGAGGGGATGGGATGGGAAAGGGATGGGATGTTTTTTGGGAAAGAAAGAAATGAAAGAGGAAATAGAACGAATTGCACAAGATGCTCAGAGAATGGTAGGAATTGAAAAGATATAGGCCTGAGCAAAGTGCTAATTAACTCTCTAACAAATTACAGTTAATTAAAGCTATGGTTTACTGTTAAGCATATATATATAAAATAAAATAAAATATATATGAGAACATATATATAATGAAGGGACTGAATATGTGGTGTGAGAGAACAGTCCTTGGAGGTACTGTTTCTGACCCACTGATGAATGAATAGAGAGAGCTAATACCATGCTAGCTAGTGGTACTTTTTTTAAGTGGTCCGGTTCATACATTGTCGCCCTGTCCTATTATGAGTAAAAAAGTAATTTACATATTTTTTTTTTCGATGAAATTAATGAGTAAAAAATGGTAACTTTTTCTGTTTGTCCTTCTTTTTTTTAAACGAACTTGCGGATTTTGTGGTACATGCACCAATAAGTGAGCTACAGAATTTCTTTCGTCTACGTACACTGGTTACTTGTTTGAAAGTATTTATTAAAACTTAATAGGTACAACAAAAAACTAAAAACTTAGGAAAGTATAAAAAAAATCTAAAAAAAACTTACAAAGTACAATACCAGTTGTTATGCATTAATTTACTTTTTTTTTACTGGATATGATTACATATTATACTAATTAATATCTTCATCCAGGGACAGACACAAGATTTCTATTAGGAAAAGACAATAATTGGATTAAAATTTCTTATCAAGTTCAACCCCATTAATTAATTGGATACTAGATAAAACAACAACCTACATAATAAGAAACAATAAAAATAATAGAGTATTACATAATAAAAAAACAACAAAATAATATTATTTTACATATTAAAAAATAACAAAGTTAGTTCGGATTCGTAAATTTGTATAAAATTTCTATAAAAACAATAAAGTTTCTCACTAATAGTGCTTTTGGACTAGTATGGTGGGCTTTCCAGTTCCAGAGAGAGACAAAACAATTTCCACAGATGAGCAAAGTGGTATCAAATCAATATTTTTTATTAAATTTCAAAATTCAGAAGGAGGCAGCTGCCCCACTCTGGCTGTGTTTGGGTCCACCTCTGTCTCCACACCATTGGGGAATGTTGGATAAGATAATTCATTAGAGATGTTAAATTAGTTTGATCTAATATACTTACTCTATCAAATAGTAACAAATAATATATCACTATCCAAAAGTACATACTACAAAAAATAATATCAACCCACCTCTCAAGTGCAAAAAATAAACTACCCCTATCTAAAACAATGTCTCTTTTGGAATTTTCTGTCTAACAAAAAACTCATACGTACGTACCACCTAGCTATATATATCCAAGTACAAGGAAGTTTTCCTCTCGAATTCTCTATAGATCTAATTTTTTTTTTTCCAAATTTTCTAATCTCAAAACGCAAGAGATACGAAACAAATAATATGGGTCATATAGCCCGAAATTTTTATTTTTACCATATTTAAAAAAAATAAACCAAAATACCACATTTTATGTGAAATTCCACAAATACCACGGTCACTATTTCAATTGACGGACCCAAAGATTAGGGTCCTCCAATTGAATTAGCGGACCCCCAAATTTTTTTTTTAACAGATTGTTTTAATTGATTATAAAACTACTTAATTTTAATTAATAAAGGTGTTTTTCTTAATTTGTAGAATCTAATTAATAATTATTAACCAACGATACAAATAATTGATTGTTGTTCACAGCAAACAAATTTATACATTATTTGTAATATTATTGTTCATAACAATTTAAAAATATGCCTAGCATTAAATAAAATATAAATAAAATATATTCACTTTATATCACATATAAGTTTGAGTGGTTTCCAGATAAATGTGTAACTAGTGAGAGTAGTAAATCAAGGATACAAATGGAAAATTATACGCTAATTAAATTAAATAAATATGGTATTTCAAAAGCATGGTATTTAATTATATTGTTCAAATTGAATAAAGGCAGCAAAATAAACATCAAAAGTCACTAAAAGCAAATAAATTAATATATAGTGCTGCATGCATGTGAGTTTCAGAATGAAAACAAAATAGGTCATATATATGTAGCCAGTAGAACAATCTTCTAAATAGAGATGCACCTTAAGAGACAGGATCTATTATATTAGTTCAATATGGTTTTCATATTAAATTGTACTTAGAGATCAAATTTTACATTTTTTTCAAAATATTATTTCAATACAAAAGTAGGGAATTAGTTCCTTTCTTATGTTATAAAACTATTGTCAAACTAATTAATAAAAAAAGATTGTCAAGCAATCGCCCTCTTTATATTTATAGAAGACCTATGTACAGTTGTCACGTGACCTAAGTTTATTATATTCATTTTTCAGTCGATCTATTTTATTTTAATTGGGGTCCGCTAATTCAATTGAAGGATCTAGGATCCGCTAATTCAATTGGAGGATCCAAGTTTCACTAATTTTGCTTAATTTTCTGTAGTGTTTTTATGCATTGTTTAGATCTTTGTATGAACTATTTGGTTTCGTAATTAAACAGGTGGACAATTCTACTTTTGTCAAAAAAAAAAAGTTGATATTGCACCTGTTCTGATAAACTCCACTCAATTTTAACAAAAAAAAAAACTTATTAATTGATACCTGCATTATAAATTATTATAACTAGATCAATGGACATCATTGGCATTGGGAAACAAATCTGCATCGATTCTAAAGGAATCGCAGGACCCTGTTTTTCCATATCTAACTTTTAATTTTTTGGAATGCACAAATTTCTAAGGGACTTAATTCTCATGCACGCGTCTCAAAAAGATTAAGAGTTGGATATGGAAAAACAGGATTCTGCGATCCCTTAAGAACCGCAGCAGATTTAATTTCTTGGCATTGTGATCCCCTGTTCACTTATAAGTGCAAAGCATTAGATGCAGTGAAGAACACAGTCAATTAATATGTAAAGTGTATAAAGGCTAATTAGTAAAATAATATGTCATCAGTTTCATTTTTGCATTACTGACCAAGATTAACAATGAAATTTTGTGCAATTTGGTATATGAAATTTTATACGTAGAATTATATGTATAGAGAAATTAAATCAATCATCTCTCTAAAATTCATTCTACTCACCGAAGTCTGACTGAGATGTGTGTGCACGCTCACACGCAGTGAGGATCGTACTAGTGATTTACATATGTTTTCAAAGTTCAAATAGTTGATTTGAACTGTTTAACTTGATATATATATGAAAATATTCACTACTTTTACTACTTTTTAGATATGTTGAAATTCACTACTTTTGGATGTTCCAGGATTTTTAAATTATATGATTTTTTACTTATTTTAAAAAATAGTAAAATAATTCTAAAAAATAATATAAATTTTGATCTTCAAGTAAAGATCATATTGAATGGTTCTGATTGACTATTGGGACTTTGAAAACGAATATAATTCATTGTACCACTCGCTCGATGTGCACTTAATTTGCGAAGTATCATGATATATATAGTTTCGAATGGAAATTGTTTAATTAACATTGCATTTATGTAAGCACCAAAAGGTACGGATGTGTGACATAATTCATTGCATTTAATGCAACATGGAGGACATGCAGGAAGAGGGATACAGTTCCCTCAAGCCGACAGAGCGTACACCCATACTTCACATGCAAATATTATTCTGGAAAGTTTTTTATTAACTTATTTCACAAGTCAATATTATTATTAAAACATCGATCTCAGCAGCGCATGCAAGATCCGAATCCAACAGAAAGCTTCAATACCTGAAGTGGTCACAAGTTTAAAAATAATCAGACATGGTCTGTCTGACGTTACTTAATTAAACTGTTGTTTTCTGGTTCACCTTAGCGCGGTTATTTTGGGCGAGTATATGTAATCCAATATCTGTGTCGGACACCAGACAAGCGGTAAGGAGCAATTATATACAACGAAAATGGGTCCATTCAAACTTAATTCATTTACACCATCTATCAAGAATTTATATATATATATATATATATATATAAAAACAAATGTTGGGTCCATTCAGGCCCAACGGCCGGACTGGGATGATTGGGACTATCACAAGTCGATCAATGCATGTTGCTTTCATTTAATTAATCATATTTATTTAGGACCTATTCGGCTGTCAGATGGGAACGAAAATGGATTTGGGTTCGGGTTCAATTTGAATAACCAAAAGACTGTGCGCGTGGAAAAAAAAATCTACTCTGAGTAAGGCCCTGTTTGGCTACAGCCCCGATTTTACTGTTCACGTGGGAAAAAAAAATTCACTCAGACTGAATTTTTTTTTTCCACGTGAACAATAAAAACCAGTTCAAAAATCTTTTGTTCCCATGCCCATTTCCTAACCCATTATGCAGCCAAACAGGACCTAAATTTTTTATTTTGCCATCGGTAACAGTGGCGCACCAAACAGGTCTTAGTCCGGATCCAAAAATATTTATCTATTTTAAAAATATTTTTTATATAAAATATATATATTTTTTGGGTTGAAGCCCGTAGGCGAATTTGATTTCCACATAGTTTTTACAAGCTAGCCTATTACATCTGAATTATTATTTTATAGTATAAGTAAAATATAAATTTTAGTTACTAAGAATTATATGAAGGTTATATTGAGCATTTCTTGCAATTAATATATATTATACCTTAATACTTCACGGGGTATAAGAATATAATTGAACACAGTAGCTGAGTAAAATATTATTTAAGTTAGGTCATAAGAGACAAATACAGGTTGACTTAAATATTTTTGGCAGACAGCGAACCCGAGGTAAACCTTATGTGTGATGGTGAAACAGAATTTGAAGTACTATTTCATTTTAAAAGTGATGTATCCTTAGGATCTATCATGAATCTACTCAAGTCTCAATCTATAACAAGTCAAAATTTAACGGGGCCTTAGCATAGTGAAAAATGGATTATTTGGGTTCGGTTCGGCAAGGTCAAAAATTCGTGATTCTGGAATAATTTGGTATTATTTGGATCAGAGATCTCAGTTTTGTAAGGAGGCAAAAAAAATAACCAAAAAAAAAAGTTGTGGGGAAAATTTAGGATAAATTCTGGAAATTCGGAAAAAAAAAATTAGTAAAATTCGTGAATTATTGGAGAATAATTCGGTCAAAGTTCAGTCAACCGAATAATTCGGCGTTCGGTTTGGCATCACCAAAAAAATGAATTATTCACGGATCTTGTTACTATGGGCCATAGGGTTGTCAATGGCTACGATATGAATCGGGTGGAGATATTTTCATATCTGTATCTGTTATGATAACGAAAAATATTTTTATTTTTATCTATTTTTTCGAATATGGTACGAGTCGGGTAAACAGATAAAACAGTGCCATTGATATTCGATTTGTGCTTTCGGTAAAATATTTTTCAAAACAAGAAAAAAAAGAAAAAATAATAATGAATACAACTAATTTGTATTATGAAAATTTAATAAAATACAAAACTTTATTGTATCATGTATCGATCATCTTCGTACAAATATATATCTATATATATAAATTTATTTTTAAAACTATCTTATACGAAAATTGGTAATATAACGGAAAAAAATTGTTACCCTTTACTCGTAACCAATAAACTAATGAAAAATATTTTACCCTTACCCGTATTTTCGGATACGATACGAATCGGGTAAACGGGTAAAAGAGTGTCATTGGCACCCCACGTGGCCTCCTTATCTCATTTTTTAATTTTTAATTTTTTATTTTTTGAGATATTGAGTAAGATATAGTTTTTTAAAAAATTTATATTTATAAAAAGGATCACAGTCAGATTCTAAATACATTACCTCTTTATTTGACAACGATAACTAATATATTGCTTATTAAAATTAAAAATGTTTATATATTTTCAATGATTTGGATAGATACTCTACAAAATGTATAGTGCGGTCGAAAATTAACTATTTGTTAATTAATCCATAAACAAATTTGGTACCTGACCTATATAATAACAATCAACTCTATCTATAATGTCATTTTATTTCTGATCATTTTACCAATGGAAAATAAAAAATTCTCCATAATAATGAACTAACCCGTTTCTGTTGGTGCCTATATATGCGATGGAATAAAGAACTACGGAGATTTCACACTCTTGACATGAAAAAAAATTCATGTCCACCTATCTATGGACTATGGGTAACAAATTTATTGTGTAATGTACAATTTAGCAATAAATTATAAAATTAAATAGTTAACAGATTTAGTAATATTAATATTAAAAAAATCTACTCAAAAACCCAAAAAAACTGTAACCAACTATGGTTAATAAAAAATAGAGGCTAGACCTCCGTTAATTTCTCAAAAAAAAAAATTATTAAATAATATGAAATGTAATTTTATGAGAGTCAGATGCAAGTATAAGTATAATTTATTCAACATATACTGAGTACTAATGTATTCAACATTTTTTTATTTGAAAAAAAAAACTTAAGGAGAGATAAAACAAGAGACCATGATTTTTTTTTTATTTAATTGTTGTTTTCCCACGAACTTATAAAGAGATGGAAATGAAGACGAAAAATAAAATAAAAAAAGACATCCAAATGCGTCATAGACTTATAATTTTTTCATCGATTCCCACACATCCAATTGTCTACTGCTTATAGGGCCTCCATTAATTTTGGAGTACAGTTTAAGCTTTTTATCATCTTCAATGGTTGGTACACGGCTGTGAAGGGGTGTGCGTTACCTGATGCCAATTAAGTTGGTATGTATCAATAATGGAAAGTTGGGTGTTTTGAGTTTTTTTTTTTTTTTACCTGTTTTATGAGGAATTTCAGTTCATGGGCACAGAGCCTGGTTCTCCACATGATTTAATAATTAATGCCACCAAATTTGTCTCTCTATGCTTCTCAAGTTATATCAACTTAATTTATTCAGTGTTGTAAATAAATAAATAACTCTATGCGTTCATCCAGTGTTGTAAATAGTAGTATGTGCTCGTCGGACGGATAGAGTACCACCAACATTATTTTTTTACAATTCTATTGCACATTTATTTTTCATAAAATGAAACATGACAAAGTACGAGCATACCTACATATAGGTGCGGAGGAATTGACTCCTATTTTTTTTTATTTTGTATTTATAAATTATTTTTTATATAATTTAGATTAAAATGTTAGAATTGATCCCATCCACACACACACATATATATTTGATCTTATATGTATTTCACTCCTATATATAGTTTGAAAATCTGACTCTGTCTTGGTCTACACATCTAGCTAATACATGAGTACACACACAAGCTATATAGTAACAAAAACAGTTGGAAAGTTTGAAATTACGAAAGAACTGCTGTGTCAATGAGCTGCCTACTAGTTGTAGATTTGTAGGTGATTAATTAGACTACTTATGTTCTGATAATATATAATTGAATGCGATTGTACTTGGTAATTAATAGTACAAGGTTAGCAAGAAAAAGTATGTGTCTGATTGAAATATATCCTCTCATTAGTCCTTTAGTAGGAGTTGCAAATTAAGGGCCCCACTCACCGGACCACCACATGGTCAATTTGGTCGGGCTTGACCAAACCTGGTGCATTCTGAAAAGTAACTATAGCCAGCTTGAAGCTGAAATGTAGAACCAGAGATTTTATCTCGCTGTAAATTTTACCGTGGTAAACCTCATCGATGTTCATAAATAAGTATTGTTGACTGATCGGTGCTCTTATATAGCAATTTTTTCTGGCCCGATGCAGTGATTAAAAGACAAATTCTACGGCCCAATACGACCCAGCTTCATTACATAATTCGGCTTGGCCCAATTCAGTTTGACACAGTTCAGTTCGGCTCAGTTTCATTATATTCATCGGGCCTGGTGCCGCTGCTCCTAGATGGATCATTATATCAGAAAAACCCCTTAAATTTTAATTTGAGTGAGGAGGCTATCTTTTTAAAGAAGATCTCAGTCTCACGTTCAATTAATCTCAGCTATCAATCACTGTCTGATTTAATTGGTCCACTGAGCTACGTCCTTGGTGTAATCAAGTCCGTGAAATCATCTGCATGAATGGATATGAAGCCTTCGCTATAGAAAAGGTCAAGTGGCAGATCGATATGAAATTCATTGCCAACTTGCTTTGAAAACCAATCATGCAGATTCTTAAAACTAGATCCCAGCTTGTCAAAATTGATACCATCAAACTTCTTCTAGTGATTTGGTGCTAACGTTTCAGAATGAACTGAGTTTCCACCTGTAGGAACTTGTAACTCTTTGCATGGTTCCTGCAATTAGGATAAAAAATATCAACTATAACTCTACCATATAGATACAAATTTATTAGTATAATAACTTATAATAATAATATATATTTTTTACCTCATCTAAAGATATCATATCCATCCATCATGAAGTGAAACTGCCAAGGGTTGAGCGAATGGTTATTAGCTTGTCATTTGGTACAGGTAAGGGGGTGTCTTCTTCACCCGTAAGAAAATCATCCACCATTACTTTTGCATGGCTGGGTGATATAGGCCTACCGTGAATAACTGTGCCTTCTACAACTAGAAGGTTAATCATCTCTACGGCCACTTCAATCTTATTCCCATCTTGAACCATCTGGGGTTTGCATCTTCGTTCTCCCTTTAATGACAAATATATGTATTTATTCAAATGAAATAATATGTATGAAACTAAGGCACATAATTGAATTTTTTTTTTTTTATTTGAATGAAAGAATATGTATTTATTTGCATTACCTCAATCGAATCGAGATAATGTGGTGGTTTGACTGACTGGAAGCTGCTCAAAACAGCTCTTGGGCTATCCGTATCCATTTGTCTTGGGCCCATCAACATTACCCTTTGCTGCTCTACAAATATATTCAAATGTTCTCACTTCATCATTTGCACCATTGTAGTGATGCTCAGCTAATTGATAGGTCAGAACACTTGAACAATATCCCCCCGAATACATAACTGGGTCTATTTTGATATTGGGTCAAACTAAAACTGACGATTTCAGATTTCATTTTACTTGAGTATTGCACTGGATCTGAATTATAATTCTAGCAGTAGACCAGGAGAGCAGTTTGGGTCCGATGTCCATCGGACTCAAATTTGGGTCTAATTGAATTCATAACCGTTCGATCCGCTTTAACATTCGTGCGCACATATATTAAAGCAAATACACACAAATATTGAAGCAACATGCACTGATCTTAAAGTGAATTGGATGGTTAAGGAGCCCATCGAGCTCAGTTTGAGTCCGATGCGCATCAGACCCAAACTACTCTCGTAGATCAGACTGTGACTAGTAAATCATGCCAGTATTATTCTGTCGCCAATCTCCCTGGAGATCCAATAGACTAATTAATGGGCCCGTATTAACGGGCTGAGTAGCCCATATTTCCAAATGCAATTACCCTTCAGCTACATGAATCACATCCTCTGTTGCACTTTTATTGTGCAGCAAGATGCTGCACTTTTAATCTGGTCCGTTCGTTTTTGATCGGATGGACGAAATAAGATTTTGGCACGAATTTTAAAGCAAAATTAATATTGCCCCTCCATCATCCGAGCACTCACCGGCTGAGATTAAATCTGGGCCGTCCAAAAGTGTAGCATCCTGCTGCACAATAAAAGTGCAGCAGAGGATGCGGATCCTTCAGCTACACCACTTACAATCAGTGTGCTCCAGTGTATAGTGGTAAAAAATCAGTCCATCTTTTCATATGTTTTATGGTGAGTTAGACATGGCTATTCGTTCGCAGTTAGCCAACCTGTCTAGTTAATTACAAGTTGCAACCTACACCTCTAATTAAGTATTCGGCTCATGTACTATTTTATATAAATCTTCGTACAATTCGTACAGATCCGGGTGGATGACATGATTGTATCGTTAAGTTTGATTACCAAGCAGTTATACTTTGATCTCTATTCAGTCCATGTGTTGTTACTAGAATGGAAAATACATAACGTGCCGTGTCGTGCTGTGACTAACACGTCGTGATTTTGATCTTATGCCGTGACTATTCACATGTTGTGTCCAAACATAACTTGTCATATTTCTTACATTTAACTATATATTTTTTTCATAATTTATGTTAGTTTATTCAAGATTCATCATTTGATCAGCACTTAATAGTTCTAATTACATATGACTCGCGTGCCCACGTACCGTGCTGTGTTCGGATCTTTCGTGTGACGTGTCATGCCGTGTCAAATTTTCAAAAGATAGTCACGGCACGCGACACGCAAGTCACAACACAGAACAGTCACACGTACCGTGCCGTGCCGTAACCATACCGTTCCGTGACGGAACCGGCTCCACTGTGCCATTTTTCCAGCTATTACCAAACCAATCGACCATGACACATTCATTTTCAAGAAAAATAAAATAAAATGGATAGCTCAATCAATGTCGCACCACAAGCAAACAATATCATACTGTTATTTATTTTATTCTTGATAGTTATTTAATTTTGTGAAGTAATATTGTAAGTTCAGCTGGCAATGGTGCAATCAAGTCATGAGTCACCTAAAACAGAGAAGAATGGACGTCATACCGAAATCAAGAGATTCTGAAATTATGGGTACTTTATTTTACTAAGAAATTATGTACCAATGTATTGTCTTATGGTTTTTTGTTCACTTTTATTTTTGTGGGATTCAATCATTTTGAGTCTTTTTTAAATATAAAAAAAATATTTGTAAACAAGTCTTAGTTCAAGACCTGAACTTGTATCTATATATCCATTTCAATATATATATAAATGAGGACTAGGTAGATTCTCAATTTTTATTTTCTCTAAAAAAAGAAAAGAAACATTAATGTAAGCTGATAAAATACACACTATTTTTCAAAACAAAAAATAATCATGAGAGTTGTTCGCGCATGAAGGATAAACTTTTATATGTTCATCCTTAAATTTGCCTTAGTTATTCGTCAAGATATGTTGTTCTTATAAACACTATGTCTTTTCTTTTTTAAGTTAACACTTTGTCTGTTATCTTTATTAATTAAGCAAAAAAAAAAGTATCTTAATTTTTTTTTTGGGTATTCAAACAGACCGTAGGCCAATTACATCAGATTCCTACTACATCAATTCCGTCATTTTTTTTCATAACAAAAAAAATAAATAAAATAATATTAATAACCCAAATTTTTTTTTTTCACCCATAACCAAACCGCCGGTCCGTGGGGCGGTCTACCCTCCAGACCAAACCGCCGGTCTGTGGGGCGGTCTACCCTTGGACCAACCCGCCCCCCCGGAGGGCGGTCCACATATTTTTTTTTTTTTTTTATAAAACCGGCTCTCTCTCTCTCTCTCTACCCAACCCGCCCAAACCCTACCCAACCCGCCGCCCCTCTCCTCTGCCGCCGGAAACGCCCATTTCCAGCCATTCCGACCAAGCCGAAACCGCCGGTCTCTCCCTCTCTCACTCTCGGCCTCCCTCCTCTCTCTCCCTCGGCCTCCCTCCCTCTCTCTCTCTCTCTCTCGGCCTCCCTCTCCTCTCTCCACCGGTGCTCCACCCCGCCGCCGCGCCGTCGCTCTGCTTTCGTTTTCGGGTATGAAATTATTTGCTAGTATTTTTATAAATTATTTGGAATTTTTTTAAATTGTTTGGAATTGTTACAAATGGTTAGAAATTATTCGCGGGATTTGTTTGAAATTGTTGTGATTGAATTTGGTAGAAATTGATTGGAATTGTTTACGGTTGTTAGAAACAGTTGTAAATGTTTGAAAATGTTAGAAATTAATCGAATTACGGGAATTGTTAGAAATTGTTAGAAATTGTTAGAAATTGTTTGGAGTTGTTTGGAGTTGTTAGAAATTGTTAGGAATTGTTTGGAGTTGTTAGAAATTTGTTGTTTGAAATTGTTAGAATTGTTTGATTGGAATTGTTAGAATTGTTTGATTGGAATTGTTAGAAATTGTTTGTTTGAAAATGTTAGAAATTAATCGAATTACGGGATTTGTTAGAAATTGTTACAAATTGTTAGAAATTGTTTAGAGTTGTTTGGAGTTGTTAGAAATTGTTAGGAATTATTTGGAGTTGTTAGAAATTTGTTGTTTGAAATTGTTAGAATTGTTTGATTGAAATTATTAGAATTGTTTGATTGAAATTGTTAGAAATTATTTGATTGGAATTGTTAGAAATTGTTTGATTGAAATTGTTAGAAATTGTTTGATTTGAATTGTTTGAAATTGTTTGAAATTGTTTAATTGGAATTGTTAGAAATTATTTAATTGAACTTGTTAGAAATTGTTTGATTGGAATTATTAGAAATTGATTGAAATTGTTATAATTGTTTGGAGCTGTTAGAAATTAATTGCATGGGGTTAAAATTGCATGAATTGTTAGAAATTACGAGTTTTATTAAAATTAGGTTTGATTGGATTACGAGTTTTATTTTTTTAAACTTGATATTTTGAAATGCAGCATGACTAGACCTCGACGTGGGCGATCACGAGATACGTCGGAGATCGGCGAGAGTTCGCAACCTCACGCCGATACTAGTGGTAGCACAGAGAGCTCCACTGCGGAGGGTGTCGATGCAGGGGATGCCGCACCACATCGTGCAGATACGTTCAGTCCTCTCCTGTGGGTCCCTCACAGACGTCACCGTGTCTCACTTGCATCGATGGAGGTACGTTGTGTTATTCAAAGAAAATGCAAAAATTACATTCCAAACATATAGTTATTCAGTCCCACTGGTCTAAAACATTGAAAAAATACAGGATGAGACCATGTTGACGGTGCGGCACCGCTCACCGGAGGTACGGTACATCGAAAATCCACTGATGGATCGGTACCTCATGAACCTCGGGTTGTACCAGTTAGGCACGATGAAACAACCACTGCGGATTGACCAGGCACTCATGTGCGGTCTCGTGGAGAGATGGCGACCTGAGACTCATTCATTTCATCTTCCTGTGGGGGAGATGACAGTGACCCTACAGGACGTGAGTGCCTTATGGGGTTTGCGGATCGATGGCGATCCTATAGGGGGTGTCTCGGATCATCATGTACTCCAAACGTTGATCCCAGAGCTGTTGGGTGTGCATGTGGAGGGGGTGGCAAAGAAGCTAAAACGGAAGAATGAGGACGATGATGAGAAGTTCTCCCAGTACTGCATCAGTCTGAAGGCTCTCCGCCAATATGCCACCGAAATTGCCATTACTCCATGGACGACTGACGTGGAGAAGGTCAAGAGGTAATTTCCAAATCCATTACATTACATTAAAATTAGTTTTATCAAAAAAATAAACAGTTATTTACTTACTCTTCAAACTGTAGGTACGTTAGGACATTCGTGCTTGACTTATGTGGTGCCATGATGTTCGTCGATTCTAGTGGTGACTCGGTTCCGATTATGTTTCTCCAGCAGCTGGAGCAACTTGATAAGCCATCGCGGTGGAACTGGGGTGGAGCCGTGCTTGCATGTTTGTACAGAGGGCTGTGTCACGCTTGTCTGGTAATTCTTAATCAATTAATGTTCTTACGATTGTTTTAAATTTGATAATAACTAATACACATCTCAAATTTCAGAGAGACAGCCAGCAGTTCAATGGGCCACTCCTTTTGCTGCAGCAGTGGTCCTGGTCGCATCTACCAGTATGCCGACCCATCATCCCATCAAATGTGAAGTGGCAAAAGAGCAAAGACATCAACAAAAGCCCCCCATACGGTACCATATGGGGTAGCCGCCACCGCTATGAAAATACGCCGAGGGGAGGGACAGCGGGTATATCCTACGTCCGGAATCAGCTCCAGATGTTGCACCAGGCAAACGTCGACTGGTTCCCATATCGGTCGTGGTACCGGGCAAGTATTTTCTATCCATTGACGATGGCACAGAGGGATCTCGGATTGTACCGCGGTCCAATCGTTTGTTACTGGATGGTTGAGTATCACTATCCTGATCGGGTGCCTCGTCAGTTCGAATTCGATGCCTTCATCCCTAATGACCCGATACTTGGTGAGGATGAGACGGAGAAGTTGTACAAGTAAGTAATACACACTCAAATATTGATATTATTTTACAAATTGTATCTAACTGACTTATAATTGCAGTACCTTCAATAAAAAGCAAGAGGTGGATTGGAGCACCCACCATTTTCGCCACTACAGGATTGCCTGCGCGCCTGAGAACCATTTGTGGGCTCCGCCTGACCCGACAGACGTCAGTTTGGGGGCGGGACCCTGGGCATTGCGGTATATTGTCTGGTACCAGCGGTGGTGCATGACTTCGATGTACTTACAGGGCGACTACGGTGATACTCTTCGGCGGAGAATAATGGGTGACGAGAGTAAGACCCATTTGCCGTGGGGCTCGACCAATACTCGAACGGTAAGTACTAAAGATTATTTGTAATATTGTTTTTTTCCGTATAACTCGTTTTCTAATCGTTATGCACAGGTACTAAGGGGGATCCGAGGAGTTGCACACAGCTTGGTGTGCATGGCGAAAAAAGGTTTTCGGGCGTTCGGGTGTACTATGCTGCATCACACTGCTCCGATCGTCGAGGATTCCCAGTTCGATGGGCGCCTCATTGGCATGCTGCACGACGCTGGTGAGAACATCAACTGGCGTGAGATTAAGAAAGAATCACCAGCACCGAACGAGTCAAGCCGAGAGCGGGTCCTCGTATACGACGATGACCTACCACCACCACCCGAAGGTATTATAAGTTAAATTATTTTTTCATACACGTCAATTTTGTTTTGAAAGTGTGTTCTTAAGAAGTTCAACTAAAATGTTGCAGAAGACAACCCCAATTGGGCGTTCCATGATTGGGTGCTTGACAACAAGAAATGGTACGCCTACTACAATAAATATAATGTGCCGGTGCAGCTTGGCGAGGTAAGTTAGTTTGTCTCTGTATAAATTAAATTTTAGTTATTTTCAAAAATACAAAACTAACATTATAAGTTAACTACAGGATGGTCACCCTCTATGGTGTGCCGAACCCACTTTCACTCCGGCAGACTTTGGCCTCACCGCCACCGGTGTAGAGGATCTCACCGGAGCCACACCATCGATGCCACCCCCTAGGCAGCACGACCATGAAGCGAGTGGGAGTGGGGCACAGCAGCCCACTGATGCTTGGGAGCCTCATATGTTCGGGACACAGCCCCCGAGCATGTATATTGGGGACTGGGAGACCGATCCATGGGAGACAGGTCCATCGCAAGCTACTATGCAGGAGGACATCCATGTAGATTATTCTGATGACGAGGAGGACATGCATGTCGATCATTCTGATGACGAGGATCCTCCAGAGCCACAGAGGAGGCGTGTGCAGTCACAGAGGACGCGTGTGCAGCCACCGAGGGCGTGCGGGGCGCCTTCCAGACTGTCATTGTCCAGTCGTCATCGCTAGGTTTTTATATTTCATATTGTAGACTTGACAGTACTATTTTTATATTTATGTTTCTATATATTATGTTGATCAGACGTTGTTTGGTGATTTTATTCAGTTTGTTTTCGTTTCTATATTTTATGCTGATCAGACGTTATTTGATTATTTTGTTCACTTATGTTTTCGACTATTCAATTGACATAACAAATCATAAAATCCCTCGTATCCAAATTATAAACAATAACAAAAATATAAATAATAAATAAATAGAAAATAACAACATACAATATAAAAAAAAAATACAATACAAATACAAATACAATAACAACATACAATAACAAATAGATTAGAAAAAAATACAATACAATACAAATACAAATACAATACAATTATAATACATGGCCGGTTTTATAAAAAAAAAAAAAAAAAAAATATGTGGACCGCCCCCTGGGGGGGCGGGTTGGTCCAAGGGTAGACCGCCCCACAGACCGACGGTTTGGTCTGGGGGTAGACCGGCGGTTTGGTTTTGGGTGAAAAAAAAAAAATTTTGGGTTATTAATATTATTTTATTTATTTTTTTGGTTATGAAAAAAAATGACGGACATCAATTAATTGTTGAATTTGAAATACAGGATCTGTATTACCCGTTTAATTCCAGCAATAAAATCTACCCTGATTTGCCAAAGTATTAATTATGAAGATATGCGGGTTCCAAAATATGAGTATTCCATATCTTAATTACCTTATTAATGTAATTAACAAGGTTTTGGAGCTTTCCGTTTTGTTAATTGCAGCAAATCATTAAAGTAATTACATTAATTACAAATCAGTCTTAAGAAAATATAATCAATTTTCTTGACCAAGCCAAATTCCTTTTCAGCCTTTTGAACAAGTCAATTCCATCAATATACTGATAAATGAGGCGGCGATGGATATACACAACTGGAGTAACTTGGCGTAGAGAAAGCAGGGATACTGAGGGTATAGAGTACCAACAGTGTGTTTGATATCCCGCGGAATCTTATAGACGGTTTTGTAAATATTTTATTGTGATGTAATTAGTATCTACTGTAAATGACCTCTTTATTTTAATATATATTTGTTGATCGGCAATTGCCAACAACCTTCAAAAAAAGAACAAGCCAATTCCTTTTCAGCCTCAATCAAAAACTTTTTTTTTCTTGGCTAGAGTATAACACTCTAATTGTTGGTTATCTTCAATATGCACACAATCCCCCCTCCACTTGCCTTTGTGAAGCAAATAGCAAGGGGAACAAATCCAATTAGCGAATACCAGAGAAACGATAAGGATATGAAGCCTACACTCAGGGGCAAATCTACTGTAACACAAGGTAGGGTACCTATCATGAAAACTCAAAACTAATTTATAAAGACGGAGTTTTGAGTCTTTGTCATACTCTGAAAATTGATATTGTCCTACTCTAAATAGTTGATTATCTAAAAGTTATGAAGAAAATTGTGTTAAAATACTATTTTGTTATTTTTGTTATAATTTTTTATTTAGTACCCGATTATCTAATGAGTTTAGATCCGATTATCTATTTAAATCCGATTCATGAATAATTTCTAGTCCTACTCTGATCAGAATCATGCATCCGCCCCTGTCTACGCTAACATAGTCTTAGCCTTAGAACATATGGAGCTTACCCAGCCATGCATCTTAACCAAAAATTAGATTAAATATATTTTTGGAGCAGCCACTCAAATGAATCTTTCCGTAAATCATTAAAGTAATAGATTTTCTGATCATTAAACTTTTAAATCCGTCTTTAAGACCACTCAAATAAGGAGGTGAGCCAAACTTTCAAACTATAGAGGTTAAACACATGCTACAAGAATGGGAGAGTATCCGCAAGAGTAAATAGTGACTATCTGCAAGGGTATACTGACAGAAAGGTGTCTTTTCTATTTGCGACGAGAGTATTTGCAAGAGTATACCGACAGAATCCATTGTGGATAGTGTCTCTATTCTTGTAGTTATACGTACATAATGGAAGTCAATCATATAAATTTTTCATATTTAGTATATGACAGTCAATTTTACAGTATTCAAAACTTTTTACTCTAAACTATATAGATAATTATAAATAGAGCCTATAAAATTTGAAAATTAATGATGGTCAATTGATCTCCATTTAACAATTTTAGAAGATAAATTAAATCTTCCAACCTTTGCCAAATTTTCATTATTTTTAAAATTTTAAAGAATAAATATGTAATTACATGATTTTGAAGAGAAAAACATACGTTAAATTAGAATTTTTGTTGGGGATATACATAAAATTCCTTCTTATAATTTTCTTTTTCTTAATACAAGACCGTAGGCAACCCCATTTAATTTTACTGAAACATGATGTGTGGCTAGATCTTACACGAGATAATGAATACTTTATTTCACAAAAGTGATGAGATGGCACAAATCCGGCCATGAGTTGTTTTGAAGACTTGTCTACTAATACATATATCACATCACATATTGTTTGAATTCTTCCTTGTTTAGATTATTTATTTTTAAATGTTAAAGTAAAAAGAAGAAGTTGGTAACCATTCTAGTACGTCTTGTTAAATCTCAGTTCACTTAGTAATTTATATCTCCTTCAGTACTCATTTTTTATCTCCTCTGGTCTACAATTTCGTCAAGTGAATATGTGGCGGAGCGGAGGAGGTTATCAGGTGGAGCCTCTAGAGGTGAGCATGGATTCTGAGGCTAAGATAACTCCGATTCTGATAGTATCTTGCCTTATGGTCGCCACCGCGGGTTTAGCGTTTGGTTATGATTTGGGCAACTCAGGTTAGATTTTTTTCTTTATAAATTTTTTGTTTGTCTTGATTTTCAATGTTTCACTTTTAGTTAGCTATTTCAGCTCTGTTAATAGCTTATATTTGCTGCTAATTAATATCAATTTAGGAGCTTAGTTCGAATTTTGCCGGAGGAACCCTAGTTGTACTATTTAACGACAGCTGTTGTAGGAAATTTTCTCAAATATTCTTTGTAGAAGATGAGCTGAATTTTGTCATCCAATGAGCCATTAATTGATTTTAATTTGTATAAAAGTAAACTTTTCTAAAAGGAAAAGAAATATTATTATTATTACTACTACTATTATAACTATAATAATAGTAGTAGTAGTTAGAGAAGAAAATTTGCCACGTTATAACTAGACATGTCATGGAATTAGATAAGATATGCAGGAGAAGTGCATAGATCCCACCCAATATACATCCAAAAAAAAAGGAATTAGATAAGATATGTTGCCTGAAAAGACTTATTATATATAAGTCCGACATCATGTAGTCCTATTCATGGAAAAATATGTTCAAGTTAATCTGTAGTCAAAGTCTAATCTAAGAATAATATACGTTGCTCTAAATTAATTAGAATAGAAGAAGTCCAAAATATGACAATAAGGGATAGTTGACAAAGAATACGGATCCCCCCAGAACCTACCTGAGGTGCAATTAGTAAATCTGAACCATTCTTTTAACCTAATACAAAACTAAAAACGGATCCCTATAGCTTTTATAGGCACCGGATTGAATTTAGCATGGCTGGGATTAATGTGAGCTGTCCGTCTATATAAATTGCATCTCAGGTACCTGAGAGGATACAGACTCATGGAGAAACTAGTTTAATGTTATCTTGATTTTGACTTGTTAAAAAAAATGAAAAATCAAAGACATGTTGTGTAATCTATTATCTACCTGCCACTTGATTGAGAATCTTTTTGAATTGGTTTTTGTATTCTGCATGGTTCTTTAACTATTTAATATTTGAGTTATAATTTGCCAAATAAAATAAAAAGGCTTGCCAAATTTTTCTTTCTTTTTTGTATTTAAAACAAAGAAATGTTAATCCAATGGCCAAATATTCAAACATATGGAAAATCCAATAAAATGCAAAGTTGCTATATCTAATCTTCTTGATACCTATTTTGTGAATTCAAATTTGAGAGTTGTAAACCTTCAAAAAAAAATTTGAGAGTTGTAACATCTACTTACAACTTTCTAGGGAAGGTCTTTACTTCCATCTATCTAGATGGTCGATTGAACTAATACTTCTATATGTTGTGTGTTATATTTCAATTTGCTAATACAAAGCTTCTATTTCATCTTTTACTAGAAGAAATAATGATGGTGAGCAGTTATATATATGCATGAGTTTAATGTACTAGAAGAAACTTCTGAATAAAATGAACAATTGACTGCTGAACTTAAATTTGGATAGTATATATATATTATTTTATTTTCATCTTAAACTTGGTTAGTAAACAGATTCGTGTATTATATCTAACATCACTGGAAATTTATTAAGAGCTAAAACTTGCAAACCATAATGATATCTTGACAAAATTATGTTAATTTTTCTTAAAGGGGGAGTGACATCAATGGATGACTTCCTAAAGAAGTTCTTTCATTCTGTGTATCTTCGCAAACTGGAGCATAAAAATATTCATAAAAGCGAGTACTGCATATTCAACAGCCAGACAGTACAAGTTTACACATCTTCGCTCTACCTGGCCGGTATCATAGCCACCTTTTTTGCATCATACACCACACGACATCTTGGCCGTAAGCTAACTATCGTGGCCGCTGGCTTCTTCTTCGTTATTGGTGTAGTCTTTGGTGCAGCTGCACAAAATCTTGAAATGCTTATTATAGGGAGGATATTTCTTGGCTGTGGTGTTGGCTTTGGAAATCAAGTAATCCATTTACTTTTCTTTCATTAGCTATTGTCTCCTTTACAAATTTCCATCTTGCAAAGTCAGTAGCACATTTAGTAACATCCCCATCTGATGAACAAGTTATTTTTACTGTTTTATTTTTTATATTTTGGCAAGTTATATATACAGGAACGTCTCAAAATTGAGATAAAGGATGAGATGTTGATACCCAATCACCAAAATTGATGTTCAACTATCCAAGTTGTGCTTCCAATAAGGGCATGAAACTTTGCAAAAAAAAAAAAAATTCTTAATAACAAAATCACTAAAAACTGTGTTATGTAACTATGACGCACGTACATGCTGCAGGCAGTACCTCTATTCCTGTCTGAAGTTGCCCCAGCAAAGATACGCGGAGGTCTGAACATCTTGTTTCAACTCAATGTCACAGTTGGCATCCTCTTTGCAGACCTTGTCAACTATGGCGCAGCAAAGTACATGCATCTCTTATTTATTTTCATATTAAATATTACTTTATTAGTCATTTGGCTTGTAATATTAAAAGATAAATTAAACCTTCTATTATAATAGGATTCACCCATGGGGATGGCGACTATCGGTTGGCGCTACCGGCATTCCTGCTTTTGTATTACTACTAGGAGCATTGGCCGTGGATGATACCCCAACTAGTCTGATTGAGCGTGGCTACCTTCAAGAAGGCAAAGCAGTGCTGAAGAAGCTGTGCGGCACTGATAACATTGAATCTGAATTAAAAGAAATCATAGAGGCTACGCGTGTAGCACAGCAGGTAAAACACCCCTTTCGAGAACTTCTCAAACGCCATAACCGGCCACCGCTTGTCATCGCCATATTCCTCCAGGTATATACTATATAACAAACTTTTGTATTATTTTACCTCCGTCTCGTCAGTTGTGATACTTCAAATTGTTTTATCTGGTTTAATGTTGGATGTAGATATTCCAACAGCTCACAGGGATGAATACAATACTGTTTTATTCACCGGTGCTATTTATATCACTCGGCTTAGGAAACGATGCATCGCTATATTCAGCTGTGATCTTGGGGTCGGTCAATGTTCTAGCAACATTGGTATCAATTTACTCTGTCGATGAATCCGGCCGTAGGTTGCTACTACTCGAAGCGGGTGTTCAAATGTTCGTTTCACTTGTAATGATCACAGCTGTTCTTCACTGGCATGTCGTTGACAAATCTGGAAACCTCAGCCATTGAACTGCACTGATATTAGTGGTCTTGATTTGTATTTTCGTGGCAGCTTATTCATGGTCGTGGGGACCACTAGGCTGGCTTATCCCTAGTGAGGTATTTCAGCTTGAGACAAGGTCTGCGGGACAGAGCGTGACGGTTTGTGTTAATCTTTTGTTTACCTTTCTTATAGCGCAAGGATCTCTGTCAATGTTATGCCATCTCCAGTACGGCATTTTTGCTTTCTTCTCTGGATGGGTGGTGGTTATGACAGTGTTTGTCTATTTTTTCTTCCCTGAAACTGAGAATGTGCCCATTGAGGAGATCAGTGACAAAGTTTGGAAGAATCATTGGTTTTGGAAGCGGTTTATTGATGATGACAGGATACCAAAAACAAGTGTTCTTGTACCATAGAAATTAGTGCTAGGATATCTTGTAGAAAAAGGCAATTTTTGTGTATATATCCCATATTTCAAAGTATTAGTTTACTTATAGTATTTATTATAGTAGAAGATATCTGAAAAGCTCGATCTGTAACAATTAATATCTGTATTTTAGTCAAATTATTGAGACACCAGTGTGCCTCTTGAATCTTGATACACGAAAAATATCAAACTGAAAATTCATGATGAATTTTCAATTCTGTTATTTGATATGTTGCCAGCTTGCCATGTGACGACCTTCTTTTGTCTTTTTAATTTCTCTCAAAATAGGTTTTTTTATTTCTTTATAATATATAGGAGTATATTTGTCGACACCAATCTAATTAGATGTGTAAATTATGGGAAATGGCGGAGCAATTTTTTCTGTCAAGACTTGGCTGTGGACCGTTTTTATGGAATCAAAAGTCAAAACAATTATTCCACACCAGATGCGTATTAATTAGAGGGACCCATCTCGTTGACAATGCTCCTCATAGTAAAAGATCTTAAGCGGCCAGTTTGACAATTTATTTCTTCTGCTATATACTAGATACAAAAATACAACGCTAAGGCAGGAAACACTGGCAATCTTATGGATTTTTTATATCATCCATCACGTCACCAAAACTTTTATTTGTTCCAAACTTCAATCAAGTAATTTAATGCAAAAAAAAAACTAATTACAGAGAAATGGTATTGATCCTTGATGTCATTTGAATATATCTATTTTCTAACATCGCAAGTGGTGTCAGCACCTCATTAGTCTCTTGATAGAACAACAATATAATTTAATGAGCATTAATTTATCATAATTGATGGTAAGAAACAACATTTAGACATATTGTTCCCATTGGTGTTTGGCAGTAAACAATTTTCCCAATTAAATTCCTATTAAATTCCCACGAACTTTACTTTTGCTCTTCCAAAAACACTGTTCTAATGGGATAAATTAAATTGAGTCAGAGGTCAATTTTTTTTTCCCAATTAGAGCAACCGCAGTTATGAAGACCAAATAAGTTTTGTTGTCTTAACGTGATTATACTATTTTATTATAATTATTAATATTAAATTGGACTTAGTTACTAGTTGAAATTTTTGAATGCTTCTTAATTTGTCCTGTGGTACATAAAAAAACTAATATATATATTTTATCATTTGTTATGTTGTGATTAGGCTAATAGTTTAAATTTATTAATATTAGAATTGAAATATAAGACTAAAAATAAGTCTTTATTCATGACACTTTAGGAACATTTAATGTATTTTAAAAGAACAGTTGTTGTTTTTTTTACAAAATTTAAATTTAAGAAATAATAATTAATAAATATTATTAGTTATTGTTAAATAATTTTATTAATAATTATTATTAAGTATAATTGTATTGCTATCAAGTATTTTAGAAATAAAAATAAGATTTCCTACAACTATTCTCACAGTACAACCGAACACTCATTTCAACACATTCCCATAATAAATCATGTGTGTACTCGTGTTCATGGGTTCTCACTTTTCAAAAGTGGGTTCTCATCCCTGTCAAATACCATCCTGTGTAATCCCGCGACAAACAAACATGCTCTTAATGTGTAGAACTTAAGATGTAATATTCAATTTAATTATGGGCTAAATTAAATAATTACCAAAATTAGAAAACCAAGAGGTTTCTTGGGCTGTATATATAATTTGGTCCCCCAGAATACAAGACAATCCTGAATTCAACTCTCATTATTCCATTAGATGAGAGTGTGAGAGACTTTGGAGAAGGCAGAACAAAGGAGACTCTCTAAAGGGTCTTGTTATTATGGAAAAATCAAATTAATGGCACTCTCTCACACAAGATAGTCATAGATTAAGGTACACTTTCGTTATTCAATTTTATATTCAACACAGATGGTCCTGTGGTGACTGGCAATAATGACTTTCGTCGGTTCCAACAAATGGTATCAGAGTCACTCTGTGTTTGAAACAAGTTTTATGTATTTTTCCGGTACAATTATGGTGTATGGTTGAATTTCTGATTAATTAGCGATTTTAAATTTGTTAATTTGGTTAATTCTGTCCTTGAAATTCGCATTTTAATTTTTATAAACCATTAATAGAAAAATCAATTTTAGGAAACCAATATGATTGCTTGGGAATTTACAAAAACCATAAAAACAGAGTTGCCAACTCGCTCTGGAATTTTTTTTTACCACAGGCCAAGTTGGCAACTCGGTCTTGATATTTTTTTCAGTTTTTACGGAATAACTGTGTTGTGCATAGTTTTTCCTATAAAACTATGTAGCCATTCGTGTTTTTCCAGTTTTTTCAGTCCAAACCGAATTAGCAATTCGGTCCCTAAATTTTTTCAGTCCAAACTATGTTGCTTATAAATTATTTTCTAGTCGAGTTAACGTGGTGCCCGAAAGACAAAAATATAAAATGTGAAATACAATAAAATATGAATAACATGAGATATTTGAACCCTCTTATTAGGGTTTGCTTATAAATGATTTTCTAGTCGAGTTAACGTGGTGCCCAAAAGACAAAAATATAAAATGTGAAACACAATAAAGTATGAATATCGTGAGATATTTGAACCCTCTTATTAATGTATACATATTGATAATTACTATAGGCATAATTATATAATTAAACATCCAACCAAAGAATATCTCCAAAACAAATGAGAAGACCAAAGAATTTCGACCAATATGATTACTAAAGTAAACCATAATTAAAAAAAAATCTTCTCTTCCTAAAGTAAACTATAATTAAAAAAAATAGGAATTCTTTGGTTTGGAGAAATTATGGTCTTCTCGTATGTTTTGGAGAAATTCTTTAGTTGGACGTTTAATTATATATATAATTACGCCTATAGGTCATGTTTGGTTGTGGAGTAAAGTTAATCCGGATTAAATTTCTTACTCTGAGCTAAGGTAGATTAAATAAATCATGTTTGGTTGGAGTTTGATTGGAATTTGGTGGAGTAAGCTAATGAAGAGAGAGAAATTATGATATGATGTTACTCTAACTGCGGGACCTACAAGTGGAGTAAGTTACTCCATCTCTCTAGGTGGAATAACTTAATCCGGATTAACTCAAATGTTACCCATCTTACTCCTTCAAATTTATTTCTCGTTTGGCTCCTTAAAAATGGAGTAGAGGGTTTACTCCACAACCAAACATGACCATAGTAATCATCAATATGTATACAATAATAAGAGGGTTCAATTATCTCATGCTTCCACTAGAATTATACTTGTGACTTATTTAAGTAACATATATTTGAGTTGGCAGCACTAATGAACGTAAGCGTATTAATGGGTTCAATTCTGATGAAATCGTACAGACCTAAAATATAATATATGTAAATTAAAATTTTATTTAATTTTTAAAATTAATATAATTAAACAAATTCATAAATTAAAAAAATGAACTAAATTTTGATTTATTCTGATGAATTAAAACAAAAAATAATAATAAAACAACTTTTGTAATATTTAGTTTAGGATCTGGCTCGATATAATTTATTGAGCTGTCCAACTCATTGACTCATGAGTCAAATTGATTGGCTGCTCTGGCCCCCGTAATATTAATATTTTTGAGATAAATTTCACCTCTCTTTTTTATTTAATGTGAAATTTTGAAATTTATTGTTTCTCTTAGTTGTATATGTGAATTGTAGATGCATTTTGATAATCTTTGATTGCCTTTTCCTATAATGAAATGGATAATTCTCAAACTCCAATAATCACACTTGGAACTAAAAAATATTAACCACCTGATTATTTTATTATTATTATTATTTATTTTAGTAAAAAGTTAAAGTTAAGCCACCCAACTATTTAATTATCTGATTTTTTCCGAAATTTTTATTAATATACAAAATAATAATAAATTTAATAATCTATTCAAGAATGACAAAGAATTCGAGATCTACCCATACCAATGACATTGTCATCGGTTTCAGAAAGTAAAATCAATAACAAAGTCATCAATTCTAACTTGCTCAGAACCAATAACAAAACAATCGGTACCAGATAATATCACAAATTATGTAATATGTTGTATTTTATTTGTTTAATTTGACGAAAGCCATCATCACAAGTCTTAGTCTTTGGTCTTAGTCTTTGACCAAGCCATGAAGTCAAAAGTTCATCCTTCAAAAAGTCCAAATTTATTATTGTATCGTATTTCCTCCAACAAAGCGTCACAAGTCCTTTGGTATGGGACTGATGGATTTGGCATCGGTTTCTGAGCTTAAAACTGGTGACATCTAGAACTCATTATTTTGTTATTGATTCTGGACAAATTCGAACCAATAATTTTGCTATCAGTTTTTAATTTCTGAAACTGATGATAATGTCATCGGTACAAGTAGATCTCGAATTTTTTGCTATTCTTGAATATATTATTAAATTTATTATTACTTTTGTATATTAATAAAAAAATTCGGAGATTTTTTCATTCGGATTCAAAACTTACCTCCCACACGGCCTTTGCCACTCTAGATCATGGTTGGTTCTCTTAACCACTTGGTCATTGAATCCGAAATCAAAGTTTGAAAACAGGCTATTTCAACTTGGGCCTATGAAAGAGCCTATTTCAATATTGGGCCACATACAAAATTACCTGATTCAGACTAATATAGGCCTTATTTTATAAACATACTCCAGTGAACGGAGCTATTGCTTGTTCTGTATTAGTCAATTGGTCTTATCAAACCCACGTTTTGGTTTCAAAACAGCAGCAAGCCCTTCTGATACCCAACAGGTAATAGTTACCAAAAAATTATTGAACAATCGATATGATCAATTTAATTGAGCAAAGCGATGATAACCACACACAACACAAACATTAAAATTAACAATTGAATGATATATATGTACAGATGAGACTGTGATCTGTAATGGGACCCCCACACCTTCTACCCCAAACAAAAAATAAAAAAATTGACTTGAGCTCGTTTATTGCATAATCTTCTTATTCTCTCACGAATTATGACCAAAGAATTAAATATTAAAAGACAACTCGATCAAATGTTTCATCCACAATTTGATGTTTAAATTTGCACTTGATCCGAATAGGGACGGATGAAAACCGAGTTCATCTCCCAAATCTTGATTGATTTGGCAATCACACTGGCACTAGTGGCGTTATTGAACAAGAATATTCGAGCTGTGTTGTAGATGGCCTTGGTTGGATAGACGCGAGATGTAATGCATGTCCTCCCCCCTTGAGCAAAGCTCTCTACTATTGAATGATCAACCTGTGTATGGAAACAATTTTTGTTTGTCATACCATATTAGAAAGGATATATATTGAATCCTTCTTAATTAGATTACATGTAAAAGCCATGCACATGTATTTTTTGGGGCTTATTATATATCTAGATACTACTAATATGAATGAAAACATTAACACATAATGACAAATTCCTAATATTGAAACCTCAAAATATATATCATGACCCCATCATAAGAATATTCGAATCCATAACTAAATGATAGCTTGAACATACGTACCATTATTCTTACAGACAAGGTTTCACCATCAAGCACAGGAACAATGCTTCCATAAACTCTCTTTACGACATCACTTGCCAAGGAAGACCTGAAATTGATCCATTAATGTCATGACAACATTCTAAAGTAGAAACAAAAATTAATGCATGAGAATGTACTAACCTCAGTTCATCTTGACAGAAGAATGTCTTCAACTCGCCATTAGTATTTTTCGCAATGTAGAAATAGGTAGCAGTTTGCTCAGATAAATTCTTATCTGCCAAAACAAGGATACCAAATGGACCTAGGAGACCTCTTTCTGCCGCGCCTCTGCTTGTGCTGCAATTGTAAGTGACATCGGCCTCGATTGTATTTACAAATGCAGACTGATCTACCTCAAACTCTGCCAGTACATCCAACTACAAAGCATATATATCAGACTCATACCAATTAATTATATATACAACAAGAAAATGCATATATAGGCATTCTGATAAGAAAATATTTGTCATAATTTGGCTGATCACCTGTGTGGCTTTGCTTATATCTAACGGTACAATTGAACCAGGTGCTATGGGGACATTGCTAAATTCTATGTTGCTCAGTCTGAGATTGTCGACTTCTTCAACAGGCCACTGGAGCAGATGAGTACCGGTTTTCATGTCATATACAACTGTCCTTGGAATTGCCTGTAATAATTCATTATTCAGTTAAACAATATTGCATGAATAATTATATCAAACAAGCCACACATTCTTCAAAAAAAAAAAACAGAAAGAAAATTAATTATGGTCCCTAAATTTTTGACACAAAATCAACAACTAATTAATTTAAGGGAATGGATACTTCTGCAATGTATACGTGCTTAGAACGGAAAGTAAATTAATGTAAATTTACGTAAAATAAGGATAAATTATAAACCAAATGAAGTAATATGACGAAAATGCAGAAGTTAATTAGGTATAAAAACAAAACAAAAAATCACAAATAAAACTCCAGCTATGTGACATGTGTAATTTTAATCCTGAGCAAGGAAAGATATTATATTCAGCTGGCAACAAATTTATATGTGTGTGTGTGTGTGTGTGTGTGTGTGTGTGTGTAGTTAGCGAACTGTCACTGTTTTTTCTAAATTGGATAAACATGCTGATCTTTAATATATAGACTCTTTGCATTTTATATATATCATGAAGGTTTATTAGTCTTGCTGCGTATTAAAATTTATCAAGTAAATTTTTGTTAATAGACTCTTTGAATTTTAACCTTATATTTCACCAATAAAAAAAATTTTGAGAGAAATATTTCACCAATAAATAAATAAATAAAATTAAAAGAGGGGGAGTTTAGACTTTAGATCCAATTCAAACAGTTAGTGGGTCCCAAGTATTATGATCCTTATCTAATCCGATATGCATCTAATTAATTCGCAAAATAATAATAATTGTACCTCCTAAATGAAATTGATTGGTGGCTGTGCTTGCACGATCTTTATCAGTATTCAATTAATACGCGTATGAGTCTCAACCATACATTGAGAGGCTGACATCCAGCAAATTAATTAAATAAGGAGATCGGTGCATTAATAATTATATATATATATATATATATTAAAAAATCAAGATATACCCCGCTTGACATCCGACCCAATATCATATATACAAGCTGGCATGTATCAGTATCAACCAACCAAACACAGAGAGATCAGAGATCTTGAATGTTGGTGTTCTCAGTAAACAACTAATAAAGATAATATCATAATATATAACAGAACAAAAAATCGTATAACTTGTTTACTATATGAAATCAAAATTAAATAGTGTTATCAATCTTTTTACCTGTGTTCAGAAAAGATAGAGTGCATAATTTCACAACATGCTGCCGTTTATGCATAATAGAAGGAATGGATTGTATAATTTAGATTAATTAAAAAATATTACGTGTCATTACAATGATAAGTGACGTGCAAGAAATAGTCTGTTTATATTTAATGTGTTTCAATATATAAAAGCAAGTGTCATTGTACCATGGACCGACATTATAGAAAGAGCAGGAGAACTTTTTTTTAGACCTAAAGTGCAGTCAACTGGTATATTTTATGAGAGTCTAGAATAACATGAAATATTCATCCAATTGTACAATGGAATAAACAATATTCTATATATTTAATAGAAAGACAGGCTGTACA